>PVLD010003344.1:0-144532 GCA_004027595.1 Dinomys branickii | reverse complement strand
CCTCTGTGACCCTTTTGGCTCTGTCCCGTTGCCTTGATGCCAGAGGCCCTTTCTTCTCCTCCCACCTCCTCCTGATCTCCAGCATTACCATTCCTTACCCCTTGCAGCTGGGCAATGGGTCTCCGGAAGTTGAAGCTGTGAATGCCGAAACGAGGGTGTGGGCCAAGGGTGTGCTTGGAGCAGCGACCTCCTCCCTCTCCGTCTCATCTCCCTCCGATTGCGCCATGGCAGATCTCCAATCCCTTCCTCCAGAGGAGGTTTTGCTTAGATTTTCCGAGGGTTTCAGTTCCCATTTCAGATCCTTCTCAAGTTCAGGATATCCACCTCTTTCCTTTCTGTCCTTCACATGTTTCTATATTGCTGTGTCTGAGTGGCATTCCTCCAGGAGGTTCTCTCTCTGCTGCCTACCCAGTCGCCATGGGTTCATACAAGGTTCATATATGCAAGCAGTATGGAGACACTCTTGTTGCTCGTATTAGTAGTTTTGGGTGAGTCCTGAAGCCTGTGGACTCGTCCCATTGCTGTCAGGAACAGGTGGTGATTGCGCAGGCCAACGAGGCTCAAGTTGCTCACAGAGGGCTTTCAGGGTGGGAGCTGAAGCCCAGTAACTCAGTTCATGCTTCCTGCTTGATGTTGGAGTGAGAAGGGCGTGGGGCCGTGTGATCCACCTCCATCTGCAGCTCTCCCTTGCTGTTGTGCTCCAGTTCCCGTTTGTTCCTTGGCTGGATCCCTGGGAGTTGCTATGACTCTGATGTCGCTGCCGATGCACCGCACCGCTCCCCACTGGCAGCCGCCCACACAGTGGAGAGGCAGGAGGCCACAGCCTCGAGGCAGGCATAGAGCTGGGTGTGGTGGGATGTGTACCGGCTTCTCTGGCTCCATCTTGCCTCCAGGTGCTGATTAGGAAGGTTGCTGCAGGGTGGGGACTCCGCTTCAGTGGCTGTTGCAACCTCTCATCCTCACACTGGATTTGACCACAGTTCCCAACCACCATTGCCTCTTTTCCTGGCTGTGCCCTCTCCTCTCCAGACCTGGACCAGCTCTTGGAACTCAGCTCTCCCCCGGCCGAGTTGGGAGGCTTCCATGAGCGTGGGTCTCCGAAGCCGCAGCTGCGATTGCTGGAACGAGGGCTTGGGCCAAGAGTGTGTTTGAAGCAGTGGCTTCCTCTTTCTCCGTCTCTTCTCTCTCCGACTGTGCCGCGGCGGCCCTCTGACCCTTTCCTCCAGGAGAGGTTTTGCTTGGTCTTTCCTAGGGCTTCAGTTCCCATTTCAGATCCTTCTTGGGTTCAGGGTACACACCTCTCTCCTTTCTGTCTTCATATTGCTATATTCCATTGTCTGGGTGGTAATCCTCTGGGAGGTTCTCTCTCTGCTGCCTACCCGGTCGCCATCTTCCCGGAAGTCTTCCTTTTCTATATCTTTGTCTTTTGTTCTACTTTTGGGGAAACATCCTCAAAATAGTCTTCCAATCATATTTCTGATTTCTAAGATCTCTTTCATGTACGCTGACCATTCCATTATGATAACATTCTCTCTTGTGTCAAGAACACAAGCTCTTGTTTCTCTGAGGATATTAATTACAGTGTTTTTTAAAAATTTCCATTGGTCTCTTCATCGTCTATTTCCTTCAGGTTCTTTATGTGTATTATCTCTTCTCTCTTAAACATCTAGCCTTTTCTTTTCTTTCTTTCTGTACCCAAGAGTGAGATGCTAGGAAGTGGATTCCGAGCTCTGAGGGAGTGGGCTGGCTTGCTGCCTGGGGTCATCCATTCAGTGGGTGGCGGTTGATAAGCAAGCCATGCTTTTCCTTAGAGGAACCCAGGTGTTCCTTTTCTCACAGACTGTTCAGTTTCTCACAGCAATTGCGAGTTGGGGACATTGCTTGACTAGTGGAGAAGTAATGGGGAGGGCCCAGAGGCTCAGCCTCTTAAGTAGGAGCCCTCTTTTCCCCAGCCTTTTTCCCAGTCTGCATGTTGGTGCAGACACCTGGAGGATCCTCTTTTCAGCTGCCTCCTTCTGTGTGGACATGTGGGCTGCCGCTTCCACCCTCTGCCAGGACCGTTACCATGTTTTTTCTGTTACCCATCTTTCAAGCACCTATAATCTCCCATAGGTTGAGTTTTCCTCTTCTATTACATTGTCCTGTCAGTTCCCATTTCCCTCTAATACTTAAAGGGTTTCAGAAGAAGTGAAATAAATTCATGTGGTCAGTCTGACATAATCATCGTGGGAGTCTCAACAGGTTTAATGCCTCTGTCTCTGTTTCCTAAAGGAAGTGAAAAAACATACTTTTACTACTTAAAAAATGATGTTTTATTATGGTAAATGTCATCCACCCAAACTGAGTGAATCATAAAATGAGCATTCACGCCCTCACCATCCAGGTTAAGATGAACCCACAGAAGATGCTGGTGTGCTGTGCCTGTGTGGCTCTTGCCTTTGTGCTTGATTCTCAAGCTGTGCGTAACCTCGTGAGCTGGCTCCCTTCGCCCTGACCATGACGTAGCTCCTTCCCCTGAGGCCAGGGAGTGCTGAGCAGAACTGCTGACCACATGAACAAAGCTGCTCAGCTGGCAGTTTCCCAAGGACACTGTGAATTGTAAGAAGGGCACAGGCAGGTAGGTTAGGGATTTCTTCAGTGCTTGGGAAGTGCAGGCTGTGTATAGCAGGTGACCTACCTGTCACCTCCTCTTCAGCACTTGCCTTTCCCTCCTGTCCTTTTTCGCTTCCCTAACCCTACAGATTCTGCTGAGGCCCCCTTTCTTCTCCTGGCCTCAGGCTCCCTCTGCGCTCATTACATCTGTCTTTCTGGTTAGGCATAGTTCTTTTCCAACCAGACTCCCTGTGTCTAAAATGAATGCCTTACCTGCCTCCGCATACCCAGTTCTTCTCCTTGGTTTGTATCATGGTGGAAGCACCAGTCATTTGGTTTTCTGGAACTTGAGTGTTTTAGTATCGTCAGACACTTTTCCTTTCTTACCTCCAGAGGCCAAGCCCTCTTAATTTTGCCAATATCTTAGGGTTCTGACCTGTTCTTTTTGCTTCTACAGCCATAAGCACAGGGAACCTCTCCCATTTCATTCCCTCCCCCACCTCCGATTGGTGCTTTCCCTTTCATCTCTGCTGCCCTGGAGGCCACCACACAGCCCTGCACGTCAGCTGGGCTCTGCCTTAGACCGGGCTCAGATCACTTGTGCTTTCCCATTGCAGCCATCCTGAGCGCTCCTTAGCGTTTCTGTGTCCTGTTTGTGAGTCCTCTGTATGAGGTGCTTAATAATTTTCTCCTTTAACTGGTTTGATTTTACTCTTAATGGATTTGTCCTAGAAGGCAACTTCATGCCACTCCCATAAAAGAAAAACCCGGGCGGCACCCTGCTATGAGCACATCACTGTAGAAGATCAGAATGACTTTGATGATGCAGACTGAGAGAGGAAACCATCTCCTGGGTGAAATTGGGCAAATATGGGTTAACTGCATAGCTATGCTCCCTGAAGAAACTGGTGGCTAACCCTAGCTAGCTATGTACAGGTGCACCTATAATGTAACGCCAGTGGAGCATATCAGTCTTGGAATGTCCCATCAGGACTCCCTACTCTACATGCACTCCCTCGTCCTGTGATCACTGTCCACCCCCTTAATAACTGCTGTACTTCTGAAACCCTGCTTCGTGCTGATTTCCAGTGAAAAAATTGCCTCGTAGAGAAGAAACAATGTAAAAGTAGAGACAAAGCTTCGCTGAGGGCTCTCAAGGAGGTGTTAGTCCCTTTCTGAGATGTTGACAGATTGAAGCTGCCCTTTTCTCCTACCCTGTGTCTGAGTGGCTTGGTTCAAGATCCCACGTGTCTCCTGCTTCATGTGGTTCTCTGCCTGGGAACATTGGGATCTGACACAGCCACCTGTGGCGGATTGCCTCCCCTGCGGATGGAGCAGGGAGCACCCCTGGCCTGCCCGTGAACTGCTGAGGGCGGCCTCCCACTTGGCCGGCTGAGGGCATCTGCTGGTTATCCGAGGAGGGCTTACACAGAGAGGACCAAATGGCATTTGGCAAATGTCTGCATCATGGTAGGAACAGGGACCCTGACTTAGAAGGGGACTGAAATGGGATCTCCAGCCTGGAAGGAGATCTGAGAAGGATCTCCAGAGAGCACTGATCATCCTCTCGCATTCCCTGACTAGCTTCTGATGGGGCGAAGTGAAACCAGAACACTTTAGGCTGCCGCTGGCAGGTGGAAGTCCTGTGGACTGTGTGTGTGAATAAGTGAGCTGGACATTGCACCTTGGACTGGAGTCCTGAGCCATCCTCCCATGGCTCAGGGCAGCACTGCAGTGACAGCCAGGATCACTGGCCTGCCAGTGCTAAGAGGGGCCTGAAAAGTCTCCCTGAGGAGCCTGGCTGGAGAAGGACAAAGTGATGGGTGTCCCTTTCTGTTACCTTTATCTGTGGGTGGTGGGAGCCCTGGGAGGGAGTCAGAGCAAGTCCATTCTATTAGAAGTTACGATAAAAAAATTTTAAAAGGGATCGAATTGAGACTATGGGTAGAAACGCACTCCTGGGAAACTTGGGACCCTCTGTGATGGAATGGCCATCAGGTTGGGTGGCTGGCCCAGGGCACATTGGAAAGTGCTCTGGTCCAGAGGGTTTGGCAGGTTGTTGCAGAGGATCCCAGATACTCAGATCAGTTCCCTATGTGGAGTCATGGTTGCAATTAGTTATCTGTGTGTGTCCCTCCCCCCACTGAGGGGACCCCTTTCCCAAGTTCTGGTTGCCACTGTGGCCCACTCATACAGCCCCTTGAAGGAACACTACCTATTCTCTCAGGCGACTTGGGGGGCTCCCTTCTAGAGCAGCCACTGTTTTATACCCAGGGAACACTGGCCTGAGGCTGCAGCAAGATACTTTCAGCACTCCTGGCATCCAGCCCTGAGGCTGCCCTGCCACCAGACCATGACCTGTCCTGCCAGGAAGTTCCAGAACCTTTTCTCTACCCACCTGTGCTGCTGTCCTCCGGGATGTTCTGTGTCTGCACTCCACCTCACACCTCCACCTGGTTGGGCTTATGATTTGGCCCCAAGTTCCTATCACTAGGCTCGGCCACCACTGCAGCCATAATGCGGACATCTTCTACTGTAGCTCCCCTAAACTGGGACTTCCGCTCTCTCTCTGCGGAGTATCAAGGGAGCTTCCAGCCACACAGATGGTTCCAGGGCCCCGGGGAAGCCTACCTTTGTTCATCAGCCTCTCATCACTACTGACTTACTGAATTGGAAAAAACACAATCCCTTGTACACTGAGAACAAGCACTTACTGACTTGGTCCAGTCCATTTTCCAGACTCATAACCCCACTTGGCCTGACTGCTGCCAGCTTCTGATTACTGCCTTCAGCACCAAGGAGCACCAGTGTGTTCTGGCCATTGCTGCTAAGTGGCTGGAAGAAAATGCCCTCCCAGACACCTTTGGGATCCCAGTGTTCCCGAAGAGATGAAACAGCTGATGGACTATTGCACTGCCCTGTTGCAAGGGATGTGACAAGGAGGCCAGAAGGTGACCAGTATTGCTAACGTAGGAGAGACCCTCCAGAGACCAGATGAGAGTCCAAGTATGTTCCTAGACCGACTCTGTGAGGTGTACTGCACCTACACACCCTTTGGCTCAGAGGGCCCTGAAAACGAAACAATGAGCAACACAACCCTTGTGAGGTAGATGCTGGAGATACTTGTCAAAAGTGCCAAAGGCTGGCAAGCTTTGCAGGTATGAATATGGGCTCAACTTCTGAAGTCTCCAACGAGGTATTTGTCAACTGAGACATGGAGGAATGCAGGGAGGCTGAACAATGGATGAAGGAAAAGGCTGACCTCATTGCCACAGCCCTGGCAGGCAGATCGACAGAGACTATAGGCACACATAAAGGAAACCAAAAGGATGAATGGAACTGTACCCACAAGCCACGTCCACCCCTGGAGAAGGACCAACGCACCTACTGCAAAGAAAAGGGCCATTACAAAAACATGAATACCCAAAGCTGAAGAGAAAAAATGGCGAGGGAAACTCTCTTTGAGGACTGAGAGGGACTGGGTTCCTAGTCCCCCGCAGAGCCCATGGACTATGCGAAGGTGGGAGATAGCCAGTAAAATTCATGATAGACACAGGGGCAGACTATTCAGCTGTGACATCTCCTGACAGGCCCCGAAGCCGATGGGCTGTTGATATCAGAGGAGCCATGGGGCCATCTAAAGCCCAAGCCTTTTCCTAGCCATGGGTTTGTAAGATAGGAGGCCACCAAGTGATGCCTCATTTCTTGTACATGCCAGATTGCCCAGTTACCCTCTTTAAGGAGAGATTTGCTGGCCAAGTTAAGGGCAAAAATTGACTTCAGAGACCAAGAAGTTCATCTTGAACTGCTGCTGCTGTGGCTGATCTTGACCCTGATTGTCCCTCAGAGAAGGAATAGAGGCTTTAGGATAGGTAAGTCCAAAAGCCCTCTGAAGGAGACAGGGAGTTTCTTGGACAATGGCCTCATGTCTGGGTGGAAGAGAACCCATCTGGCCTGGCCATAGATCAGCCCCCAGTTAAGCTAGCCCCTAGTCAAGGCAGAACTCAAGCTGGATGCTATGCCATTCGCTCACTGTCAGTACTTGATCCCTCAGGAAGCCCAGAGGAGAACTGACTCACACTCAGAGAGGCTGCAAACTGATGGGATCATTGTCACTTGTCAGTCACCCTGGAACACACCTCTCCCTCCAGTCAGGAAGGCCTGGCCTAGGGTCTCCAAGAGACCAGTGAGGCCACAGTGACCATGCACTCTACTGTTCCAAATCCTTACACTGTACAAGGACTGTTGCCAGCTTCAGTAGAGTGGTTTACCTGGCTAGATTTGAAAGATGCCTTCTTCCGCATATGCCTGGCCCCAGAGAGCCAGCCTCTCTTTGCTTTTCAGTGGGGATCAGCCAGGACTGGACAACGTGGCCAAGTCACCTGGACTCAGCTGCCACAAGGTTTTAAGAACTCCCTGACCATTTTTGAGGAGCCCTCAGCGTGATACCTCCATTTGTTCTCTGCACAGACTCTGGGGTGCACTTTGTTGTAGTATGTTGATGATCTCCTGTTAGGAGATAAACCCTGAGAAGGATGCAGGAAAGGTGCAGAGGAGCTGCTCGGGAGATCAGGTATCTTGGAAACAAGCACCGTTGTGCTGCGTGGAGGTCAGATACCTGGGATTTCATCTAAGCAAGGGAAAGAGGAGATTATGGGCTGCCTGAAGGCAGTTATATAAAACGTGCCCGAGCCTAAGATTCTAAGACAATTGTGGGAGTTCTTGGGATCCTCAGGCTTCTGCAGAATATGAATCCCCAACTATGCTATTTTGGCAAAACCCCTCTATGAAGCAAGAAAGGGTGGAGAAAAAATATCTTTGAATTGGGAAAAAGAATAGCAAACTGCCTTCAAGGCTCTAAAGGAGAAACTGCAGGAGGTACCAGCATTAGGCTTCCCTGACCTGAGCAAGCTTTCACCCTCTGTGTGACCAAGTAGAAAAAGATGGCCATCAGACCTATGGCCTGTTTTCAAAACAGTCGGATGGGGTAGCACAGAGTTGACCCTCCTTGAGGGCTTTCACTGCAACTGCTTTCCTGACCAAGGAGGCTGACAAGCTGACCCTAGGCCAAGATTTGTAAGTGTGAGTTCCATATGCAGTGGTCATGCTTATGAATCCTAAAGGCCGTCACCGGCTCACCAGTTTTCACCTGACCCAATATCAGAGTTACTGTGAGAACTCTCGCATCAGAGTGGAAGTTTCCAATAATTTGAACCAAACCACCATGTTTCCTAACAGGAAGGACCCTTATATGACTGTGAAGAGGCCATAGAACAGGTCTACTCCTGCCAACTGGACTTATGTGACCAGCTCCTTCCGCAGCCCGATTTAAAGCTTTTTGTGGGTGAGAGTAGCCATGTAGATGAGGAAGAGAGAGGCAGGCTGGCTACCTGGTTGTCACCCTAGCAGAGGTTGTAGAATCCTGACCATTGCCACAGGGAACCTTGGCAGAGAAGGCAGAATTAATCACTCTAACCCAAGCACTGGAGTCAGCAAAAGGGAAAACACTAAATATCTACACCGATACCAAGTATGCCTTCCTCACAGGACGTGAACATGAGGCCCTATGTAAGGAAAGAGGCCTACTCACAGCAGAGGGAAAAGGAATCAAATACGCCCAAGATATTCTTCAACTCTTGGAGGCACTGTGGGCTCCCAAGGAAGCTGCTGTTGTCCATTGCAAAGGGTACCAGAAAGGGAAATCAGTCATTGGACAACAAGGCCGACCGTGAGGCCAAGGCCGCCGGTATGAGACCAGGCACTGTACTGCTTGCCGGATGAGAAACCAGTATGTATGCTAGAGGAGGTTCAGTGGGTGGAACAAGAAGGAGGAACTAAGGGACTGCATGGATGGTATAGGTTCTCAGAGGGTCAAGTGAGGGCGCCTGCCCATCTGGGGCCCTGGCTGGTACAGATGGCTTGTGAGACTATCCACTTAGGAAGTGAACAACTAGAAATTCTGCTTGACCAGTATTTTATCATCCCCTGGATGATTGCCCTGAGAAAACAGATCGTTTAGTGCTATGTTACTGCATCTAGCACAACCCCAAAGTTGGCTTGGGTTCCCTGGCAGGGGTCCAAAAAATGGAGTCATCACCATTTGAAGATATTCAAGTTGATTTCACAGAACTATCTAAATGTGGAAGTTTCTGCTATCTCCTGGTCATGGTTTGCACCTATTCCAACTGGGTAGAAGCTCTGAAAAGGCCCAAGTAGTGACATGATGATTGCTACAGGAGATTATTCCCTGTTATGGTCTCTCTTTGAGTGAGGGGTCTGACACTGGACCTGCCTTCGTGGTATTAGCCGTCCAAGGGGTGGTGCAATCATAGGGAATTAATTGGCATCTGCATGTGGCCTGTTAGCTCCAGCACTTGGGAAAAGTAGAGAGAAAGAATAGGACCCTAAAGATGGGGCTAGGAAAACTTTGCCAAAAGACAGGACTCATGTGGGTCCAGGCCTTGCCCGTTGTGGTCCTCTAGACACAGTGTATCCTGCATAAGAACACAGGCTGTTCCCCTCATGAGATTTTGTACTCTAGGCCTCCTCCCATCCTAAGAGGAATTGCTCACCCAGTAAGAATAGTGGGGGAACTTTCCCTAGAAAAAAAATGAACTAAGTTGGGAAAGGTCTTCCAAAAGATAACTGCTTGGACATTAAAGAGAATCCCCATTAACATTTTTAGCACCTTACACTTCTTCTGTCCCAGAGCCTCAGTGTGGGTAAAGATCGGCATAAGGAGAGCCTCAAGCTGAGGTGGAAGGGGCCACTAACAGTCATTTTGACTACCCCCATGGCAGTCCGAGTGGAGGGAATCCCCACGTGGATCCAGCAGAGTCGGGTGAAAAGGTCGGCAACTTGAGAGTGGAGCTGCTCAGGGGGGTCATCCTGACCTGGAGGAGACCTTCATCGGGCTGCAGGACGACGAGTACGACCTGGGGAACGTCGCCAAGAGACCACAGCCCTGCTCTAGTCACACCGGAGGCTGACTAGTCTACGCACGGCGGCGGAAGCCTGAGGACCCCATTCTTGGGAGGATGCTTTTCTTTGAACTGTTTGTAATGAACTGTCACCCCTAGTTTCTAACTGCACTTGGATCTCTAACCTTGCTCTTTGCCATAGCCCTTGCTAAACCTGCACCAGCTAATTTGAAATGAGGCAAAAGGTGTCAGCTAGTTCTCATTTTCCTTTTGTGGGTGACATGTTTTGCTGGTATCAGTTGTCTGTACTAGGGACCCTCATCTTTTACACAGTAAGAGTGGCATATGTGGAAGCAGTGCCCATAGAGACAGCTAATAATTGTGACCCCTGCCTGCGTGTCACTCGAACAGGGAACTCTGTAAGGACTGTCCTGCTCTTTCACACTTACTATAATTGTATTGGAGAAATTATTGGGACCTGTACCCATAACCTAACCATTTATAAGATCTGTAAGCCTAAGGATGGTGCCCTACCTCTCTGCTTCAATCCGGAAATGGGAACCACATGGGAGTTTGAACTTCGGGCTGTGTCTCCATGGGGAATAAGTTGGGGAGACAGGGGCAAGTTGCTTGGACCCTTGATAAACAGAACTATGAGGTCAAAGCCTGGAGACCCAGTAACCCTATATTTTGATGCCTGTGAGGCCATTAATTCTGCTGACAAGGCAAATAAGCTATATTCCCCTACAGGAGGGGAAGCTAAATTTCCCCTTGTAGGATGTGGAGGCCTAAGATGGGAAAGAGACTACAGCAAAAATGAAAAATATATGTGTCCCTGGAAAGGGGATTGGTGCAGTGGCATAGGTGAGTTTGGCTGTGTATACTGGTCATGTGTAGAACACGCCACCTGGGAGAAAGGGTCCTCCCTAAAACGATTAAAGGCTCCACTGTCATGCACCCTTGGGACATGCAATCCAGTCGCTTTTAATATTCTAGACCCTCAGGATCCAGAATGGGAAGAAGGCAAAGATTTTGGCCTTCGGATAGATGGTCGGGGTCTTGACCCAGGGATGGTGGTTCACATCAGAAGACATACTTACATCCCGGCTGCCTCTAGCTTCCAAGTTTTCCATTCCTTTCATAAGGAATTGTCCCAACCCCTGCCACAAATTCCCCCTGTGACCCAGAACCTTTTCATGGGGCTGGCAGAGAGCATAGCATATTCCCTGAATATCACCTCGGGCTATGTGTGTGGAGGAACCTTGGTGGGAGACCAATGGCCCTGGGAAGCCAGAGAATGGGATCCAGCTGATCATGAGGCCCTCAAATTGGAAATAAATAGTAGAGGAAGAAGCATACAGCCATCTATAAAAGGAAGCAACCCTTGGGTCCTAAAGACGAACATCATCGGGAGACGATGCCTCACCCGAAAAGGAAAAAGATTTCAGGACGAGGTAGGAGAACTCACTTGCTTGGGACAGAGATTCTTTAATGAGTTCAAAGGGAGAACAGAATGGTGGGGAAAAGAAACTGAAGTCAACCCCTTAGCCAAGTTCCCAGGCTTGAGGCCTGGATGGAGAAATGTAACTGCCTCCATCCATTGGGCAGCCCCCAAGGGGCTATACTGGGTATGTGGGGATAGAGCCTATGCTCAGCTCCCAGCAAACTGGGCAGGAAGCTGCATCTTGGGCACTATCAAGCCGTCCTTCTTCCTCCTGCCCTTACACCAAGGGGAATTGTTAGGCTACCCTGCATATGCTCACTTCCATGAGAAAAGGACTATAACCACAGGTAACTGGAAAGATGACGAATGGCCACCAGAGAGAATAATCCAATACTATGGCCCAGCCACTTGGTCTGAAGATGGGGTGTGGGGATCTCGAACTCCCACTTACATGTTAAATAGCATAATTAGACTACAAGCTGTACTAGAAGTCACAAGCAATGAAACTGCTCGCATGCTGAATCTTTTAGCTAACCAACAGACACAAAGTCAAAATGCAGTATATCAAAGTAGATTAGCACTAGATTACCTACTAGCTAAAGAAGGAGGAGTTTGCGAGAAGTTCAATTTAACCAGCTGTTGCCTTCAGATAGATGATAAAGGACAGGTGATAAAAGAAATCACTAACGGGGTGCAGGAGTTATCCCATGTACCAGTCCAGACCTGGAAAGGTTGGAATCCAGGAGAAATGTTCGAAGGAGGGTTTTCAACTTCTGGTGGCTTTAAAGCCATGGTGGGAGGATTCATTGCTATCGTGGGGGTCTGCTTGATTATCCTTTGTCTGTTACCAGTGGCAAGGCGGGTCTTGAAGTCTATGATAGAAACTACCGTAGAGCAGAAAATAAGGCCCCACATTTTGTGGGGTAAGGGATATCAGTCTGTGGACAACTATGTGAACATGGATATTGGCCAGGTGGGAACACAGGAGGAAAGTTGAAACAAAGAGTAACGCTCTTCAACAGAGCCTCAAAGAGGGGAATAAAAGAGGAAAAACATTTCCTGGGGTGCAACTGGGCAACTATGAGTTAACTGCATAGCTAAGCTCCCTGAGGAAATTGATGGTTATGACCCTGGCTATGTACAGGTGCATCTATAACGTAATGACAGCAGAGCATAACAGACTCGCAAAATTCCGTCAGAACTCCCTGCTGTCCTCTCTTCCTTGATCCCTGTTCACTCCCTTAACCACCGCTCTGCTTCTGTAACTGCTTTGCACTGATCTCCAATGAAAAATCGCCTCATAGAGATGAAGCAGTATAAAAATAGAGACAAAGCTTTGTTCAGGGCTCTCAAGGAGATGTTAGTCTCTTGCTGAGACGTTGACAGATTAAAGTTGCCTTTTTCTCCTACTCTGTGTCTGAGTGGCTTTGTTCAAGGTCCTATTTGTCTCCTTCTTCACGACAACCCCAGACTGCCTTGGGTGCCAATAGGATGCACCTATGCACACCACTCAGGGAAAGCCCTTGACCTGGTGCCTTTTCTTCCTCAGAGGTAGTGTGGCATGGTGGTCCAGGTCATATCTTTTGGAGCCAAGCTTCATGGGCCTAAGCCTTACAGGGACTTTGCATAAGTGACTTTATACGACTTTGCAAAAGTCACTTATCTCTATGAGCCTCATTTTCTCACCTGTAAAATAGCGTCAGTAATGTTTCCTCGAAAGGATCGTGGTGAGCGGTGAATGAGAGTATATGTACATCACTTCAGGCAGTCTCTAGGGCATGAGAAGCTCCTAGGGACTGTTCGCTGGCATTTGCCTTTTAAAGACCTGCCATGTGCTGAGTATGTGCTTCCTGACAGTGTCAGAGATATCTTCCTATAGCACCAGGCCACTCACTTTGCCCCTGTGTGCCCCTCTGGGTTTCTCTCCCTGCTTCTCCTGTCCTTTCCTTCTGTGCCTAGGGAAGCTGTTACCTCCTCTGGTATATATTCACCAACACCCAAGGAGGCCTGGGCCTCTCTTCTCTGTGTCCCATGACACTTTATTCTGTTTTCTTTTGCCTGTATCACACAATTACTATCACCAATGGGTCCTTCATGTGGGTGTGCAGTGCCTTCAGGATGACCTTTGCATTTCCCTGTTCTTGCCTGGAAAAGATCTTCTTAGAAACTCGTAAGACAATTGCCAGTGCCTGTGCTGAGACACAGCGCCCCCTGGGTCTCCAAGAACTCAAGTGTAGAAAACAGGAGAAGGCAGTGGCTGGTGTCCTCTCCTCACACCCTCCAGTGGCATGTGGGCCGGGTGGAGCTGGCTTTCTCATGGTGTTGGGAAAGGACATTGTATTTGGAGTTGGCTGTTTCTCTAATGTCTACCTTTTGCATTTTCTGACTGTCTACTGAGCCTACACGGAACCCCTGGCACTATTATTATTATTACCTGCTCATATGTGAACTGTGAAGCATTAGTCAGCTCTAAAAGTTGCTTGTTTGGCAAAGGCTTATTTTCCAATAAGAGAGTGGTGGCTTGCCCTTGTGGGTAGGTTGTACCTTCACCCTGAGACTTTGCTGGAGGAAGTTTAGCAGTGCCCTGCCAGGGGCTGCTGAGGGCCATGCTGGTTCTCTGGGTTCACCTTATCGTGTCCTGCTTCTTATGGCTGTTCCTTTGCTCCTACCCTTGTCCTGGTCTAGGGCTTTAGGGTACTCCAGGGAAGGTCAGTGCCATCTGCACCTAATGCACCTGAAGAGAACGCAGGGTGTGTGTTGCAGCTGTGGCTGCAGAGCCTTGCCTGGGTCCCTATGTGCTGCTGCATCTTGTTTCTCTGGGCATGGGCTGCAGCAAAGCCCACCTAGTGCGCTAGGCACACCTGCTGCATGGCCCTGTGCCTCTTGCTCTCTGGCTCAGGCATCTGTCATGTGTCATGTGTCTCTGGGCCTTGTCTGTATGATTAGGCACATGACACACCCCTGAGCCAGAGAGCAAGAGGTGACCTACAGACCCCTTGAACCTCCTCATGTAGGGCCCCAGCATTTAGTAAGTGCATTACACATGTCTATCCATAAATGAGCTGTGTGTTTCCTGATGTGTTCTTCCGGAACCATTGGTGCTCACTTCCTGTACACTGGGCCTGGGATGATTTGGAAACCACTTCTTTGGAGAAGAGGAGGGAGGCATAGTTTGTGACAACTGCTGTTCTCTCTGGGCCTCAGTGTCCTTGTCTGTATAATTAGGCTATTGGGTAGCATCTACTAGTTTCTCCCAGGAGCTGCTTGTCTGAGCATCCATGAACCCTACGATTGAATTGGGGTGGGGGTTGACATTTGGGGGAATTTTGAATCCTCATGGATTGCACGTTGTGTTTTAAATATCTGGGGTCCTTTCAGAGTGTGGGAGGGATGGGACACCAAAGTCAACAGCACTCAGTACAACAGGTGAGCAACACTCTCTCTTTCCCAAGGGACCTGTCAGTGTACTCGCTCTACCTGCCAGAGCCTCCGCTCTGGAGTTCTGAGCCCTCTGCCCTCCTCTGCCACCAGTTCTGCTGGCTGGGTGCAACTTTCTCTGCTTCTACTCTCGCCCCAGGCAGAGCAGTGTTGATGTAAACGCTCTTAGCTCTGTGTCTTTCCTCATGGGGCTTGGAATTACGCCAGGTACACACATCCAGGACCTAGTGTGCCTCCCCACAGCAGTGGGGGTTTTCACGTTTCTGCCTCCTAGACTTAGGGTTGGATACGTTACTGCCCTCTGATTGGCTTTCTGCTTCAACCTCTCCTCCACATACCTGTTTTGTCCAGTTGGCTTAACTGAAGCCTTGGCAGCAGCAGCCACCACCACAGTGGTGGCAGTCAATATTGCATTTCTGCTGTGACACCCAGGCACTGTCCTAAGTGTTTTGCCGCCTTATTCAAAATACCTTCTTCAAAACAATGAGGCAGGTGGTATTATACCATTTCACAGATGAGCAACAGAGAGATGAAAGAACTTGACCACATAGCAGATCAGGGATGATGCTGGAGTTCAAGGCTGGGCCTATTGGACACTAAAACCATGCTTTTGCTATCTGCAGAATTGAACAGTTTTTTTTTTTTGTACTGAGAATTGAACTCAGGACCTTACACTTGCTAGGCAGGTGGTTGTGCTACTGAGCTATAGCTTGGCCCCTAAACCATGCACTGCCTGTCCCCCAAGGCCAGAGCCAGCCTGTCCTCCCAGCATAGATGGATATTCTTGAATGTCATTTCCCAGCCATGGGGATGTCCTGGAACTCCTACCATGAGGGCCACATGATTATGCTGCTGGGCCTTGGGACTCCATAGATGGCCAGGAGGACTTCCTTGGGCACTAACCCTCAGCCTCCACTATGGCCAGTCTCTGCTGTCCCTTCCTGCACTGCTTGCCCAGGGAGCATGTAATTTTCTGCTGCCATGAACTGTCTGAGACATGAGTTATGTTGATCTATGGAGGGATTAGGAGGTGACAGTTCACTTGCACGTGTTACAGAAGGGAAAGCAGACCTAAGACTGTGAGGGTCCAGCTCCAGAGTCAGCTACCTAGAGCTAGCACTGATTTCTCTCATGTCTGTTTCTCGTGATGCTTTCTCTTGGACCACTTGATTTTGTTTTATTTGTTAGACCATTGTGTCTAGCTTAGTTGGTCACACAGGATGGGAAGTAGGCAAAGTTGGAAGGGTAAAATCTATCACATGGGTACTTCATGTACTATTGTGCAGGTACTTCAGAGTGCGGATTGTAGGGCAGAGAAGTGCGGCTTTCCTCGGTGGGGTGCACAGGAAGCCCCGCTCAGCACCGCAAACCTTCACTGCCATGGCCACCAAGCAAGGGTGTTCCTCACTCAGGCCCTTGGGGACACCAAAAGGCAGCAGGAGAGGAAATTAAGCAGGAGGAATGACAGATGGGTCTATTTGACCCCCTTTGTTGTTCCTTTTTCAAAAATTGAGAGATAATTCATGTATCATAAAACCCATCCTTCTGTAATAGAAGTATAATATATATATATAGAAAGAGTATATATATATATATATATATATATATATGCATACATATATGCACATGAGTAGGTTTTAGTATATTCCCAAAGTTTGTGCAACCATCACCACAATCTAGTTTCGGAGATTTTTTGTCACCTGAAAAAGAAACTCTGTACTTACTAGCAGGTAGTCACTCTTCCCTCTTCCCTCGGTCCTCCATCAATTACTTTTTATTTCAGTAATTTACTTTTTATTTCTGGATTTCTTGTTTTGGACTTTTCATAGAAATGAGATCATATAATACAATACGTGGCCCTTTGTGCCCGTTCTTTTTCACATATGTGTTTTCAATGTCCCTCTGTGTTGTAGCATGTATGATGACTTCATCTCTCTTTTTGACTGAATAATATTCCATTGTATGGAATGATTGCATTTGTTGGTTGATGGCTGTTTGGGTTGTTTCCACCTTTTGGCTACCGTGACTCACACTTTTCATTTTGTTTCGCATGAGAATCTCTTTACAGCATTCAGCTGTCTGTATTCTTCTAGTTTGGCTGCATGGATGGCAAGAGCTGTGTGTGTGCGGTTGGGGCAGTGGGGTGGTGAGACATACAGAAAAGTGGAGTTTGCAGGTTTCCTAGAACTCTGCCAGAGAGAGGCTTTACACCATCTGCCCAGAGCCATCTGCTGCTAGGTGGGCATTTTTCTTGCTGATTATTAACTAGAGGTTATGGTCCTAGGAGTAAATCCCCAGGGCTAGAAGTGGTGCTTATTTGAGATGCCAGAAATATTTTCCAAGATACTCAAACAGCCCTGCACCTTGGCTTCTCTGTCTCCACGTGGAGGCCAGATCACCATCTTATATCACATGATCATCACAGTCTGTGTTGTGATAGGACTTCATGTTTTATTTCAGAGACATTACTTTTAAATCCTCAGAACATTGTTGCCTGCCTCTTTGCAGGTGAAGGAACTGAGACACAGAGATACGAGGTCATATAACCAAGGTCATACAGCAGAGTAGCAGGTAGGACAGACCCTGAACCCAGGAATCTCTTGGTTCCTACTGTAGCATGTCCTCCAGAGGAATTTGCAAGTGGTGGTGGACATTTGCATGACTTTGAGGGTCTGGGGCAGAGCCACCACTCCTGTGATCCATCTAGCCCTGTCTGGTGAACCGGTCCTGTCTAGGCGAACTGTCTTCTGCTCCAAGGCCCTTTCCTCCTGGGGCTGCATTTGGCTGAAGCTAGCTGGGACCACACCTGGCCTCCCTGGGGACTCTCTCTGCCCCAGCATCTCTCATGGTTTGAGGGGAAAATTCCCAGAATAGGGAACCTCAACTCCTGGCAGCTCTGGGCAGCTTGACTGGGACTCCAGGTGAGGAAGCTCTTCAGACTTTCCATTCAGCTGCCCGTGCTCCCTTCTTTTCCAGCCGAGTGTATAGTCTTCCTTTCTCCTCTACCTTCTGTCCATCTTCCTTTCCCCTTCCTTCTAGCTTGTCTCCATCACCAACACCTCCTCTTGTGGGTTCCTCTGTGTCCCCAGGTGGGTCTGAGACCTCATGTCTTACTGCAGTTTATGGCTGGATTGACCTTGGGGTCATGACACATGGCAAGATCACTGTGACTCACAAGAAAGTTGTCACCTCTGCTTATAATAAATGCAAGCAGATTGAAGGTTATCCCTTGATGTAAGCATATTGCTTTGACCTACTCCCATGTGATGTGTTTGCCTGGGTGGGAAAGAAAGGGCTGGAATTACATGGAGCACTGCAGCTTATTCTTTCTTATCTTTTTTTTTTTTCCTTATTTGTGTACCAGGTGGTAGCTGGGTCAGGTCTGGTTGTCCTGGGGACAGGGTGGCTCAAGTACATGTCATTCTGGTGAGGGCTGGGGCAGGACAAGGTCAAGCACAGCTGATCAGAGCAGGGACGGTGGGGCAGAGGCAGGGATTTCATGTCCTTGTTTCTGATCCTCACAGGACCAGGGTCTTCGCTGTGTATGACTTTCCTAGGGCTGCCATTACCAAGTGCTATGGGTTAAAGCAACAGGTGGTTATTGGCTCAGTTCTGGAGGCCAGAAGTCCAAGATCAATATGTTAGCGGGGCCATGTGCTCTCTGAGGCTTCTGGGGAAACATTCTTCTGGCTCCTGGCAGTGCCAGCAATCCTTGGCATTCCTTTGCTTTTAGCCACATCACTCTAACTTCTGCCTCCATTGCAACATGGGGCTTTCCATTTGTCGGTTTCTTTACATGATCACCTTTTATTCTTATAAGGTGCTCAGCTCTTAAACAGGGGGAGGGCTGGAGCCACAAGTGGGGATGGGCAGTGTGGGTCCCTATAAGTATTACCCAAAGCCATTGGATCACCAAGGCAGAGTGGATTTTGATTTGCAGCCAAGGGCCGATGTGTACGTACTCTGAGATCTGACCTTTTTGAGGGCAGCAGCCGTGCCTTCTGCCCACCTGGGTTTCCCCTTCTGGTCCTGAAACAGTGCTGGGGCTAATATGAGTCTGTTAGCCATGCGTGTTCGCTTCTGCCCCTCGGCATCATTTGGGAAATTGTTCCGACTGGAAACTTCCTTGTGTTCCCACTTGATAGTTCTCTCTGCTCTCTAGGGATGAGACCCGGATGCTGTAAACAAGCTGACACAGGGGAGAGGCGCTTAGACCAGGGAGGGTTTGGCTGGGGGACCTTGTTTTCCCTGGACTCACAGACCATGGACAGTAGTCACACCTGCTCCGGTCCCGTGGATGTGGATACAAAATGAGACAGCGTGAGTGTATGAATGTTCCTTGATTGGTGGTATTAGAAACCTGCCAGCATTGGCCCCTATTCCTGGAGAGCCAGAGCTGCTGCTGTTTAAGGTGTTTGCAAGCTATCTCCGGGGCGATGGGTCAGGGGCCAGAGATCCGGGTTGTGAGTTGCCTTCCCTCCGTTTTCTGGTTGGTTTTCCCAGACTTCCAGCCCCACAGGGAAGTTGTCCTTGTCCTCCCCTTAGGGGACCTGTGGGCAGTGCTCCATCCTTGATATCCCTCCTTCCTTCCTTCCCTTCTCTCCTGCTGGCTTTCAGGGGCCAGGCCCATCACGGAGAAATAGGAGGTGCTTGGGGAGGGACCAGTGGAAGGAGGGCAGGCCTGTGTCAGCCTAGCTCTGCTGGGTCCAAGGCAGGTGAGGGCAGAGCAGCAGCAGGACCCCCCAGTGGTGATGTCTGATGCCAAACATGGAAAGGGAAGCGGGTGGCTCTAGCTGAGTGGTCAGGAGAGGTGGTGCATCCTTTCTGTGTGAATGTGTGTGTGTGTGTGTGTGTGTGTGTGTGTGTGTACACATACGCACGGGCGCTTGCGCATGCACACACTGAGTCTCTGCCCTGCTGCTTTCTGTGCCAGTTAACAGTCTGGATCAGGAGTAAGGGAGACCCTCTCTGCAGCCATCACTGGTCACATCACCAAGGTCCAGGAAGAAATACGCATAAAGACAGATGGAGTTTAGGAATGGACATTGGTGGTGGCCAGAGTTGAGTTTTATGGAGATGGATGGATTCTGTGCTAAGCTAGATATCCTGCAGCCTCCTTGTTCGGCTGCTTAGAGGACAGTGAGGGTGGCTGGCTGTATGGGAAGCCGGGGTTATTATGTCAGGATAACGCAGCCTCGTTTCTCAAGAGATGTTAGATGGGGCCTGCCCCATGGGCTGAGGGGAGCATGATGGGATGGTGTCTGGGCCTTAGGGCCAGCCCCAGGCCTCTGAGGAGCTGGGGGTGCTGGGCTCTGCAGGGAATGTGGGCTTCTCTTACAAAAAGGGCTTGGGTTGGAATTGTCATCTCCACTGGTGGGACGTGGGCTAGCAATAGGTACAAAAGCATTTCCTCCAGGTGGCAGTCGGGGGTCCTTTGATCATTTAAGTAGGACACAGGTGTCAGGCAGACTTTCCTGGCCACTTTAAGGGGGAGCTCTTAGAAAGCTGGGGGCTTTCACAGCTTAGCTGGGTCTTTGTAGGTTCCCCTACTGTTGTCCTTGCCGTTCCATTTCCTCTTGGGCTTTCTCCAGGCACATCCCAGACACCAGTGTCCCTGTGCCGGGGAATCCCCAGGTCTGGCCAGCTGGCCTCTTGGGTAACTCACTGTGGAGCCTTCAGTCTGCCTGATGATGGACAGCAAACAAGCTCTCCCTGGTCCCCAGTAAAAGAGCCAGATGGGAAGTGGGGAGAGTGCGAGTGTGGCACGCTTGTCACACAGTCCCGTTGCCGTGGTGACACAACTCCCTTTAGCTGCCTTTCCTGGGTCCTAGCCCACATGGACTAAAATAAGTTTTACCTGAAGCTCACACGGCAGGTAGCCCTGGCATCATCTCAGTGTCAGTGTGTGTGTGTGTGTGTGTGTGTGTGTGTGTGTGTAAAGTCATACATCCCACACATTGACCTCTAGCTCCTTCTCTCCCCTCCTTGAGCCACTGTCGCGTCTCTTTAAACCCATGGTTCTGAGATGTCAGGTGCACTAGAGTTCCCTGGAGGGCTTTCTAAACAGGTTCTTGGGCTTCACCTCTGGAGATTCTGGCTTGCACCAGAGAAATTGCACTTCTGAAAAAGTTCCCAAAGGATGCTGGTGGCCCAGGGACCGCCTTTAGAGTAGCACTGCTGTAGATGCTGGTTCATGTCAGTAAAGAAGTATAGTCCGCGCTAGCTTTTTGCATTGTGCATTCAGCTGTTTCCCCAAGCCAGTCTGCCTGTAGAGCAGACAGGATAAGGCATAGGCGGGCTCTTGCTCACTGTTTCTGTGCTCTTTGGTCTCTTCACAGGAAGCAGGAGCTGGCCAACAGCTCTGATGTGACCCTCCCGGACCAGCCGCTGTCCCCTCCTCTCACTGCGCCACCCACCATGAAGGTAAGAGGCTAAGGGTTGATAAGTAGGTAGGGAGGGCATGTGAGGGAAAGTCTGGAAGCCTTGCTGTTGTTTTGGCTGCAGGCCCAGCTGCTTCCATCCATCCCTGTGGGGGATGTAGTGGGCCTGACACCTCCGGAGGCAGGCTCTAATTAAGCTGCCAGTGCAGGAGGAAGGTGTGATTGAGGCTCAGGAGTGTCTATGAGACCAGACCAGGGCTGAAATGGGGCTGGTAGGTGCAGGAGCAAGGGCCCCAGGCCAGAGGAAGAGAAGGAACTGCTGCCCCAAGAGCGTCTGGGGCTGGAGGTGGGTCCTCCTGGAACTTGATGAGCACCTGCAGGGTGGTCTACCTGCCTCTGACTAGCCAGGATAGCTTTGCTACCTCAAGCCCTGTGGGAGAGTTGTCCTGGAGGCTGTGGGGGGCCCAGTGATTCTTTTTCTATCAGTGCTTCATTCATAAGCCTCTTTCCTGGGGATCTCATCCCAGGAGGCATAGGACTGTCCCCCTACCACACCTGTCCTCTTTGCTCTGTCTGTGCCCTGGGCAGGATGAGCACCTAGCCCTGTTCTGGTTCTCAGGGAGGAGTTTTAGTTCAGCCATTTTTCCTGCCTGGGCTGCCATGTATCTTCTTCTCTGTTTTATACTTTATTGGGTGAGCGCTGTCTCTGAAGAAGTCACCTGCTTCCTGAGTCGTATAAAGGGGCATCTAGGCCAGCCTCAAATCTGCCCTAAGGCTCTGCTCTAAGGTGACTCACAGGGAAATAATTGGGCATCTCTTTCCTGATGCTCTGTATTATTCCCTCTCTACCCCGGCCGAATCTATTTCAAGTTGACAGCTGTAAAGGAAGCCAGTAAAAATCACCCCATGTTAGATGCTTGCCTTGCAGAGCCATGTGACATTTGCCAAGAGGGTGTATGTGCAGAGGCACAGAGCCTGCCCTGGTTGGGTTTGGTGTTCAGCGGTGGACAGAGAGTAGGACAAGGCACAATGCTGACAGAAGACAGCTCTACTCTCCTCCTGTGGGGCACCTGGAGGCCCTGGAAACCAGACCACCTTCACCAGTCCAGCTTTGGTGCTGGCATCTGACCCAGCTGTAGGCGTTGTTTATGTACACAGGGTGAAGCTGAAGAGTATGTTTCCATTCTGAGTTTCGGCCTGTGATCTCAAAGTTGGGTACAGGAAGGTTGTTTGTGCTGATAGGTGGTGGGCACTTGAAGAGAGAGCTTGGAAGCCTAGGAGGAGTTTCGGAGTCCTTGTGGCAGGCTGTACTCGCATACTGTTTTAATTCATTCCACACCCAATATTTATTTGAATGTTGCATTAGTCAGGACTGTTGGTTGCAAGGGACAGAAACATAACTTACTTGGTCCCATCATGTTAATCTCTGGCAAAATCTTCAGTGATCTCAGTGCCCTGAATTAGGAAATTTTTGGCCTCTGTAACAGCAAGTCCAGGTGCCAGGAATGGGTGCATCCAGGAAATCTGCTTCTTCTCCTGTCTATTTTGTGTTTGTTTCATTCTTTGTCTCTATGACAGTAGGATGGTGAGAGCTGTTCCCACTGGTTAACTCCCACAGAAAGAGGAGAATCTTTTCCTCAGTACTTCTAACAAAAGTCCCAGAGAGGAACATCACTGGGCATGTGTGTATCTCTAAGTCAATCACTTGGCCAGAGAGATGCGAGGCTCTGATTGGCCAGGCCTGGGTCTCATGACCTAAACTATAAGAATTGAGAGTAGGGGAGACACGGCTCCCCAAGGGAAGATCGAAGCACTACCATGAGAAAACAGGAATAGCCTCAGGGTAGGTAGGAGAAATACTTTTCTATTCCTGGTGATGATGCTGTGCTAGGCCCAGAGCTGAATGCTGCCGGCCTCTGAGAGAACAAGATACCGTGGTTTCCTGCTCCCTTAGAGCTGATAGTCTCCCTAGGGGCCAAAAGTTGAAAATATAACAAGAGTGAGGCATGGCAGTTCAGTTTGGTGCACATTCAAAGGAGAAGCCATGTGCAGCTCAGTGAAAATAAAACACTGGGGCTTGAGGGTGCTTTAATCTGCTCTTGGAGGGCAGGGAAGATTTCTTTGAGAGTGGTGTTTAAACTGAACCCTGAGAATTCCATAGGGCTTAGATAAGGGTGGAGTCAGAAAGTTAAAAGCACATTCTATATCCTTACTATTCTAAGGCCAAGAAACCAGCCACACCTGCATTGTCTGGGACCGCCTTAGGGAAGGAGGTCTTCAGGTTGAGGATGTAGCCTGGTGGCAGGGCACTTGTCTAGCATACAGGAGGCCCTAGGTTGAGCCCCATTTCTCCCACGCCCGGCAGAATCTCAGGCGCAAGCCTTGCCCACTGAATCAGAGTATGCATTTTAACAGTCTTTCCAGGTGATTTGTAGGCATATAAAAACTTGGGAAGCACTATTGTGGGTTTGAGCCATGGGCCTCTGAGTAGAAAGAAGGTTTTGAAGGAACCGGAGGTGGCAGGCAGAAGGCACCAGAATGGCCAGAGCATCTTAAGTTAGGGACCAACGGGCTGAGCCTATAGGTAGGGAGCAGATCAAGCAGGCATTGGCCAGTGTGCTGTAGACTCTGGAGTTTGTCCTAATTTCTTCCTAATTAACTGAGATCACTGAAGATTTTGCCAGAGATTAAGACGGTAGGACTTTTGAACAGTCACTCTAGATGTTGTGAGGAGAATCTGTGGTAGGGACAGAGTGGAAATTAGTAGATGCACTGGAGGCCACTGCATGAAGCCAGAGCGAGAGGATAGGGCCTGACTCCAAGGTGCCAGTGGGCTTGTTGGGAAGTAGTCTGATCCCACATTTCTCAGGCGGTAGTTTGATGACATAAGAGAATTTGAGGAGAAAGAAAAGGAAAGTTGGGCCCTAGTTTTAGAGCACCTGCACTTGGCCCCATTTTCCGAGATAAGGGTAGCCCAGGGAGAAGAGGAGGATCAGGATGTGAACACTGAGTTGAACATGCCCGAGACAGAAACGGGCATGTAGTGGGCAGCTGGATATTTAGGGCCAGGCTTGGGAGAAGGGTCAGGACTGGAGTCCTGGAGAAGGGAACTGAAGCTCTCTGGGGAAAGGGTGGAATGAGAAGATAAGCTGTTCCTGGGGTGGACCCTTGGGGTGTTCTCTCGGGTAAAGGCCGGTGCTGGGGCCTCTGTGTACGAAGCTGGACCTGGACGTGTGGGAGCAGCATTTCACAGAAGGGGAAGGGCAGCTGGAGGAGAGGCTGCAGAGAGACTGAATAGGACCTTGAGTGTATGGGGGCCACTGGGCAGAGTGCGCTGGAAGTTGCCGGGATGTAACAGACCAGTCTTGGAAAGGGATGGGGGGTGACAGCGGGTGCCGAGTGCATAGGAGTGAGTGGAGGTGGTGAAAAGGTCAAAAGATATGGACAGGTCGTGAGAGGTAGGGAGACCCGAGTGCAGACATACCGAAAGGAGGGAGCTCCTCTCTGGCCATCCTGGGGCTGGGGGCCTTAGGCAAACCCGGAACAGATCGCAGTTTTCAAGAGGCCTCCCCTGCCCCACATACTCTGACTTTTCTTCTTCTAACTCAGCTCAGGGATTTCCTTGCCAGTGGGCGTTTCTGTGTCCACCCCAAGGGCAAGGTCAGACCTGGGAATGGGAAGAATGAAAGGGTTTGTCCTGAGGGTTCTGTCTGGGTTTGAACCGTTTGGTGGTTGATGTTGGGGTGAGTCTGCCGGTTGTTCCTGGATTAAGGGTCTCGTTGTCACTGTCATTTGGGTTTATTTTGTGGCTGACAGCCTGTAGCTGTGGTTAGGAGTCTGTCTGTGGCTGACATTTTTTTTTTCCCTTTGTGCAAGAGCTAACTGCTCATCAGGGATTTAAAACCACACTCCTCACCTCACACCAACCTGCTCACCACAGAGGAGTGGCCCTTTGTGACTGCACTTGCCAAATAATATCGCAGCTCCTCATTGCTGGTTGTCTGATTCTTTCCCTACGGAGAGCTTGGGTCCCAGGATTTGAGGCGCCAGGCCCTGGCATGGGGTGGCTGCCTGGGAGACGTTTGTGTGCTGTACAGGGTACCCAGGTTGGAGGAGCTCGTTCTGGTACTCATCCTCCAACCCCTTAGTTTTGCCTCACCTGTCTCCAAGAGTGGGGTCAGGTCTATGTTTTGTTGATAACCACAAAGTCCCTGGTGTCATTGTACACTGAAGCTGGAGACACCCCGGAGTGGAGGTCAGACTCTCTCTCTCTCCTTCAGCCCTGGGTTCATGAATTGCTTCTCTGTCCCCTGAGCATCTGAGCAGTGAGAAAACTGGTTCCCTTGGCAGTGCAGACTCAGGGTGGGGGTGGTGGATACCCCTTTGGTTAGTTCCTTTGGGAGTCAGAATGTCAGGGACGGATAAGCCAATTCCTTTGCAGATAAACCAGAGTCCCAGAAGTGGGAAATGGCTCACTGAAGGTCCCATGAAGTTAGCTGTGCTCCTTCCAACACCCAGTAGAGCAAGTGAAATGCTCAGAGCCAGGCCAGTGGAAAGTGCTGTCCTCATCCCACACCACACACTCAAGGACAGCCCTTCTGGTTGCTTCTTCCCCAGTGAAGGGTGACAGGACTTCAGGAGCAGCACTGCCTCCAGCCTGAGATCCTCCCCATCCCCTTGTCCCCACCAACATGCCTAGTGCCATCTATCCTTCACATACCCTCCCCACCCCCCACCTCTTTGCTGTTTGTGTTTTTCAAGGTTTTTCTTTTTTTTTCCTGATAGGCAGCTGAGAAAAAGCAACCAACGTGATACTGAGCAGATGGGCTGAATGGGAGCCCAGTTCCCAGTCAGAACTCAAACTGTGGATGGGGCAGGGTGGGCTGAGAAGAGGGGCTGGGGGCTGCCTTCCCAGGAATGTAATGGATTGTTTCCAGGACCACATTATTCATGAAAGTGGTTTTCATGTCTAAATAGTTCAGCAGGCACTCAGGAGAGCCAGTCATGTGCCCAGCCTTGTGCTGGGTCCTGTGGAGACCTGCTAGAGCACTGTCCTTGACCTTCAGAGAGCGTGCATCTGCAGGGGGCCGTAACTGAGCACAGGAAACCATATGGTTCAGCATGTGATGAGGCTCCCTGTGAATGTGGCTTCTCAGTGGGTGGAGCAGGGAAGGGAGGCAGGCTAAGGGGGCTCTCAGCGGGGAGAATGGTGGCTGGGCTAGGCCCCTAGGACATCATAGAGACCTCAGCCTTCCTGGGCTCTGAGAAGAGCTGAGCTCAACCCTCTGGATTCTTCTGAGTGTGGACACTTCACTGATGTTGACTTCATGCTGGGACTCGGATTTGACCTTGACCTGAACTGACACACGTGTCTCTGGAGCCCCATCAGTTCTGGGCTGGATGGAAGGTGACCCTTGCCCAGTTTTTCTGTCTCTCTTAGTGCAAGTCTGAGGGTAACCCTGTCAGGCCTTCTCCTTTCCAGAAGAGGGCCATGGAGGCTTGGGGTTCCCCTATAGGGAAGAGGCAAAGTCTTCTTCCTATATTGCTCCTGGAGTGCTTTGCCCCCCGTGGCCCACTGATGCCTTCAGAATCTCTCAGAGAAAGGTGAGGCAGGTGTGCAAACTTCATATGCCTGGGAAGGAAGTGGAGGTCCAGAGACCTTCTCTTTGCTTCCTTCATCCCTTTGGCAGAGCTCTGCTGGGCTCCTCCTTGCCTACAAAGCACTCTCTCTCCCTTTCCAGCTTGTAGCACAGCCCTGGGTCAAATCCATCTCCTTTCTTTGATCCTAGTTCCTGTCCCCAACCTTCTGTCTGGGCTGGGGAGAAAGACTGTCCCAGTGCACCAGGACTGATTCAGGGAGAGTCAGCCTCCCCATATAGCAGACAATTTCATATGGACAAGATGAGCCTCCAGGGTGCGTCCCTGCCCTCAGTAGCCAGATAAGTCCTTGTTCCTGTCTGCCTTAAATCAGAGATGCTGTGTTAGGCTCCCTACCCATAGACCTATGGGAAACCAAAAGAGTTACAGAAAGTGGCTCCTGAGGAGATAGTGTTCTGAGCAGCCACTTTTGGATACGGGACATAAATGGGGCCTGTGGGTGTGTACTTGTGGGAAGGCTGTTGGAAGACATTTATGGTCGGGATTCTTGGGCTGGAGCAGGAAGGGCTCAGGACATCAGCAAGGAGGCTTGGCTTTCCCTCTTCAGGTGAGCCCTGGAAGGGCCTGGAGACCACAGGTACTTGTTCCCCATGCTCCTGTGCTGGAGGGATGCCTGGCCAGTGCTCTGCTGAGGCTCTGTGGGTCTTCCCATTTGTGTCACTTGTTCCAGGTACGGTTGAGATGCATGTTGTTCCCTCAGGAGCCACTGCCCAGAAACCCTTCTTCAATTGCTTGTCGGCCAAGGGCAGACATGAGGGAGGACCCATGTGCCTCCTGAGGGTGGAGATGCGTGTGCACCTGCTCCTGTGACTCTCCCTCCTCAGGAGCACTGTGTGTGGGTGCATTTTTTTTCTGGTTTTATTCATGGTTTAAGGCCTATGACCTTGTACTTCTTGCAAATTACTTTAGGTACAAGTTGATTTTAAAAATTTACATGGCTGTAAATGTCTAAATCCTAACTATATACTTTTATTAATGGACACATCAGTGCTCCCTACATCCTGGTCAGTTTTTTTTCCTTTTTGAGAGAGGGTTTCACTATGCAATTCAGGCTGGCCTTGAGCTCATTTTGTAGCGCAGGCTAGCCTGGAACTCAAATCTATCCTGCAGCCTCAGCTTCCTGAGTGCTGGGATTACAGGTGTGTACCACCATGCCCAGCCAGGGTACAGAACGTTTTTATCACTCAAGAAAGTTTTTCCAGGTTCCTTCCTGGTCAGTCCCAAATACCCCATCCAGAAGCACCCAGTGTTCTGATTTGTTTTTACCATAAATTAGTTTTTTTGTTCTAGAACTTAATTTCAGTGGAATCACATACTATTTACTCTTCAGTGTCCAGCTCAGGGTAGTATATGTGAGATTTGCCCATGCAGCTGAATGTCTCAGTGGTTTGTTCTTTTCATTGCTGAATAATATTCCATTGTATGAATATACCTAATTTGCTTTTTTTTTAACAAGAGACATTTGAATTGTTTCCAGATTGGGCTATAAGGAATAGCCAAATGCTATGAACATCATGGAATAAGTTTTGTTTTGTGTGGATGTGTGTTTTCATTTTCTAGGAGTAAAATCGCTAGGTCAAAGAGTAAGTGAATGTTTAACTTTATATGAAAGCATCTAACTAGTTCCTAACATTTGCACCCTTTTGCATTTTCACCAAGAATGCCATTAGAGCTCTGGCTGCTTCACACTGTCACCCTTGAGCCGGTTGCGATCCATCTCAGTGTAATTGTGTACGGCACGGTGTAAGGGTCCAGGCCCATTTGTTTTTGTATGGATAGCCTGTTCCCGGCATCATTTCCTTTCCCCACTGAATTGCTTTGGTGTTCTAGTAAAACAGCCTGCTGGCCGTAGATGTACACCCTTGTGCTTGTGTGGCGTTCCGCTAAGCCACAGCATTTCTTTAGCCGTGGGAGGGAAAATGTATGACTTCTGTGCCATCGCCCCACGTTATGCCCCTATGGCAGGTATTAGTGATGATCCTAAGAGCTTAGACATGGTTTCAGACTCCTGTCCAACAAAGC
The DNA here is from genome assembly GCA_004027595.1 of Dinomys branickii. Taxonomy (NCBI): domain Eukaryota; kingdom Metazoa; phylum Chordata; class Mammalia; order Rodentia; family Dinomyidae; genus Dinomys; species Dinomys branickii. Next base: position 116,078 of record PVLD010003344.1, on the reverse strand, counting down.
ACTACGGGCAGCCTCCTGACAGGCATTTGGAATTGTCATTTGAAATGAATTACTTTTGGCACAAGAGGTCCCACAGCTGGTGAGTGGCAGAGCCAGGATTGGGGCTTGGTTCTGTCTGTGTGCTCTGAAGGCTATGGGGTGGCAACCCCTACTCCACTCTATATGAATCTTTTGAACGAGCTGTTTGGTCTCCCCAACCTCCAGGCCCCACCTGTTTGATAGAGACAGAGGCCGCGTGCAGGAACAAAGCAGGAGAGAGATAGGGTAGGTAAATCCCAGCGTTGGTGCTGGAGTGCCTAACACAGCGTGGGCCTCTGTCACTGGTTGTGGTGATGGGGAAGGCAGTGATCTCTGTTCTTGAGAAACAGATAGAGCCTGTCTTTGGGGAACCCAAAGCTGCCTGCTCATGGGAGTTCCACCCCTGTTCCCGTGTGTCTCTGGGGTCCTATTTCACGTCCCAGAGGGGTGCTGTACTTCCTAGAAATTGCTAATGGAGCCCATGCCACAGTCCTTCGGCTTGACATTCATGCTACCTGGGACTTGTTTTTCTTTTTCTTCTCTGGGTGGGAGGAACAGGGACTGGGCTCCCAGATTTCTCCCTCTGAACCTTCTTTTTCTCTCCTTTGATTTTCCAGCCCATTTCTCTTTCCTTCATCCTTGGTACAGGATCTTGCTTGACCTGAAGGCTCCTCCAGTTCCTTTAACCAGGGCTGGGCCTCTGTGAATTGCTTCTTCAAAGAGATGAAGCCATAGAGACAAGAAGTTAAGGACACAACTTCTAGAGAGCCAGGCTGTGTAACCACTCAGTGTAACTTTACCACTTAGCTGTGCAACTTCTCTGAGCCTCGCTGTCTGTATTCACAGAACATGAACAGTAATTCCTGCCTCATGTGACTGTAGTGAGGATTACTTGAGATAATGCCTGGGACAGAGGCATGTAACATGTGCTACATGAATTGTCATTATTAGTCTTCTACAAAAACTTCGTTTCTAAGACAGCAGTGCTTAGAAAATCTGGAAGGAACTACATCACAATTTTTCTGTTGTTATTGTAGTTTTTCCATAGGATTCCTGGATTTCTGCCCTGCCATGTGCCCACAGTGGAGAGGTCTGACTGTATGGAGCGAACAAGAACTGAAATTGCATTTCGTGTGAGTGGTCCCGCGTGAGACTGTGTATTGGATGCACACCCCGCCTGAGCACTGGATGACAGTAGGGCTGTTAGCAAAGAGCCCGCAGAAAGAGTTGGTCCAGCAAACCAAGCCAGACCTGGGGGATGGGGACCTTGTGGAGAGTACTTTTTTGGATTGTGCTCCAAATTCTTGCTTTCTGAGTCTGGCTGACCTCAACAGGAATCATAAACCGGGTGGCTTCCATTGTGACAGCAAGAACCTGCAAGGCTAGCATTCTCCTGAAGGCTTTTGGGATTGGACAGTGGAGGGGCTTGGATAATTCAAGGCTGTAGAGAGTTCTGAGGTAGGCCTTGGAACATATCTTATGATCGGTCACCAGAAGTATCCTTCCTAATGCCTTTTGGCGAGAAGTAATATTAAAATGAACCTGTATTTGCGGGACAGACACTGACCTTGTGGAGAACATTGGAAGGCAGGAGGCAGGGTCTAGAAGCCCCGGGCAGCCGTGTGAGGTGCAGGATGCTGGTGAAAATGCTTGGTTGCAGGTTCCTTCTTTCTCAGGCCTCTTCCTTGGGGTGTCCTCCTCACCTTTCTGCCTGTCAGTCGAGGCTGGGTCTCACCTCCCTCAATTAGCAGAAGATGCTGACAGAGTACTTAGTCTTCGGGACAGCTCCCTGGTGATGCCTCTTGGCTGTTCTGCCCTAGTTACACCTGTGGCCTTTAGAGGTCTGACCAGCTGTCCTGCCCCAGAATGTAGCACCCGGTACGCTGACATCCCTGCTTATTTCACATCCTCCTGCCCCAGAGAATTGTGCCGGGCCCTGGTTTTGATCTCGGGTTGATAACCAACTTTGTGACCTCATGCAGTTCAGTAATGTTCTTTGAGTCTCAGGTTCTTCATTTGTAGAAGTGAGCTTACCCCATAGGGGTATTGTGAGGATTTAAGGAGGAAATGGGCCAGCCAGGGCTTCATAAAGGATTAGGCACCGGATGGGTGTTCTGTGTAGGTACCTGTGGATGCCAGTGGTTGTTGTCATGGTCAGTCAACCAAACACATAGGGTGACTTCTGTGACAAGCCCACTTCTTTCTTTCAGCCACCACAGACACTTCCCTAAGACCAGCTGACCCGTAGGAACAGCCTGATTCTGTGCCCATCCCCAACCCTGCACATGAATGTCTTTTACCTGATGCTCAAGCCAAGTGTTTGAGGCTTTGGGGGTCAGTGGATGGTGGGTTCTGTGTTTGCTCCTGTCACTTGTGGAGCTCTGGGGCCCTGTAGGACCCTCCTGTGTGTCTCCCTTCCATTGACTTCCACTGGATCACTGGCAGACTCCTTCCTCTTGTGCAGTATGGAGATACAGTTCCAGGCCTTGCGCTGTGTGTTTGTTTTTAGGATTGCTGTACCACAAACTTGGTGGCTTAAAATAAGAGATTTATTCTTTCATGGTTCTAGAAGCAGAAGTCTGAGGTCAAGGTGTCTGAAGGCCCTTGCTCCCACCAAAAGCTCTAGAGGAGAGCCCTGGCTTGCTTCTTCCAGCTTCTGGGGGCTCCAAGTGTGCCTTTGGTTTGGGACCACGTGACTGTGCCTCCATTTCCAATGGCCTCTGGTCTCCCTGGGTGCCGCTACTTTATGTGACTCTCATAAGGACACTTGTCATTGGCTGTACAGCCTTCTTGGATAAGCCACGATGATGGTCTCATCTTCTGATTCTTATCTTAATTATATCTGCTACCTCGGTCCCTTTGTGCTTGTATAATGAGATACTGTAGCCTGAGTAATTTAAAGCATTAGGGACTTATTTCTCACAGTTGTGGAAGCTGAGAAATCCCAGAGGAAGTTGCCAACAGATTCGGTGTATGGTGGAGACCACTCTGTGCTTTCAAGCTAGTGCTTTGTTGTGTACTTACACGGTAGATGGGAAAAGGGACCTAATTAGTTCCTTCCAGTCCTTTTATAAGGACACGAATCCCATTCACGAGGGTGAAGCCCTCACGAACTAATCAGCTCATTGCAAGGCTTCACCTCGCAATGCCATCTCCTTGGCATTTCAATTCTAATACGTGAATTTTGGAAGACACATGCATTCAAACTCTAGTATCTGCCAAGACCTATTTTCCAAGTCAGGTCACATTCATAGGACATACCTTTTGGTGGGGCTGACATTTAACGCACTGCAGAGCTTGGACTGCCCTCTTTTAGGAGCTCCTGCTAGGAGCTCAGGGAGGCCCAGAGCCCTGCCAGCACTTTCTCCTCCTTGTGTAGTTGGGGCACAGGGGAGGGCACTGCTGGACCGGGAGGAACCAGCCCAGTGCAGCTGCAGCTCACGTAGACAGGGCGGAGCAGTCCTTCCCCTCCTTGTGACCGCAGAAGTCCCCCTGCAAGGAGCCCACAGGAGGTGCTTAGTGAATACTTACCACAGGTAACTGACCAGTCCGCTTTCATTGATCCACTTTGAGAATTGGTGATGAACAAGAAACCTCACATTTTCTTAGAGAATTTTCATAAGGCTGTTTTATTTTTTTGTAAGTCAACAGAAAATCAAAACCCAAAACCAAGCCAAACAAAACCTTCATAATAAGCTACTTTTAGTAAAATGATATATACTTTTTATAGAAAGTTTAAGCCATTATAAAGTGCAAAAAAGTCATTATTAAACAACTAAGAGCTGAGTGTGGTGCGCATGCCTGTAATCCCAGCACTTGGGAGGCTGAGGCAGGAGGACTGCAAGTTGGAGATACTTTGGGCAAATTTTTTTGAGACCTTGTCTCAAAAAAAAAAAAAAAAGCTGGGCGTGGTGGTGCATGCCTATAATCCCAGCACTGAGGAGGTTAAGGCAGGAGGGTTGTTGTAAGTTTGAGGCCAGCCTGAGCTACAAAGTGAGCTCAAGGTCAGCCTGAGCTGCACAGCAAGACCCTGTCTCAAAAAGACAAAAACAAAACAAAACAAAAAAAACCCCAAAACAAAACAGGTCTGTGGATGTAGCTCAGTGGGAAGGCCTTAGGTTCAATCTCCAGTACCATCAAACAAAACAAACCATCCCCCAAAAACCTAATAATCCTGCCATCCAGAAATATTCATTCTTAGCATTTGCTTAGCATCCAGGTATCTCGGCATTATACACAAAGAGGCATACATAAATGAGATCATTCTGTTTGTGCTCCTTTGTAATAAGAGTTCAATTTGATTTTCCTTATATTTAACTAAGAATGGGGGGAAAAAAAAACCCCAAACAGCTCAGAGGAAATTGCTGCTGGAGTTTAGAGAGATGTTTCCTCTCTAAAAGGTACATTAATTTTTATGAGTTTTTTAAAGATGAGAGAAATGATTATAAAAAGCAATTAAATCACCAAGGGCGTAGGTTGTTAAAGAAAAAAATATTTCAACTCTGTATATCATGGTTGGCCCCTACTTTGAAATAAGACAACCAGGTGGTTCTGGAGGGAAGATGGCGCCATCTGTGAATGTGGCCCTGGGAGAGTGCGCTGCCTGAGGGGAATTGCTATTCTCAGAATGGTGGTCAGGGATAACAGGGCGGCCTCCCTGTCCAGATACATGGAGGGAGCCTTCAGAGCCCGGCCCACTAATGTGGAAGTCAGGCTGAACCTGTCTCGGGAGCCAGTTGGGTGTGTGAGCTAATGACACGGGCTGAGCGGATCTGACTTGGCAGTGAGACCAAGAAGTTTGTGAAATGTCAGGTGTTAATGCGGTGGCTGGCTTGGCTCTGCCTGGGAAGCTAGAAGTAGGGGGTGGATGGCCTGGTGGCATCACCCGTTGCAGAGAAGGAATTAGGGAGAAAGGAAAGGAGTTGGATATGGGGGGAGCAGAGGAGGCAGGGAGAGGTGAGGCGGGGAAGAAAGCAGAGGAAGGGAGGAGAGGCCGGGGGTGGCAGAGGAGGAGAGGGAAGGGATTAGGGAAGGCGGCGTGGAGGAGTCTGATTGGTATCATCGGTGTGCACAAATTGGTAAGCCTGGGGCGACTTTGTCGCCGGGTAGGTATTGTTTGGCTAACATGACGTTTAGAAGTTCATCTTTGTACTATCTGGGGGATGGGCTCCCTTCAGTCCTTTGCCTGCTGCCTGCTTCTGGAGCTCATTCTTGTGGGGGGTGGTCCCGGTAGGGGGCTGTCCTCCAAGGTGACCAGAACGGCGTATCAGAATGACACTGAGAATCAGATCTGAGCCCCTCAGCACTCCCTAGCCTCATTTCACTGTGGATGTCCAGATGGGGTTCAGAACTGTCCCAGAGTGCCCCTTTGGGTGTGCCCTGTGTGGCCGGCAGGCCGGGGCCACGGGAGACAGGAAGCAGCAGCTGTGGGTGATTATATTGGGCCTCCTGCTTGGTGACTCCTGGTCAGACTGGGAAGATAGAATCTCTGTGCTTTGCGGGTGTAATGGCTGTGAGGAGCGAGAACCACAGAAATTGCCCTCTGAAAGTGACACAAGATGGAACAGGGAGTTGACTGAGTGTTCCAGTTGTCCCTGCTTGCATGTTGAGGCCAGGGAGGTCTGGATAAACTAAAAATATCTGGGAGTCCTTAGTCCTTCCAGGGGTTTCTCCAAAAGGAGATTGATTCTGGGGTTAGTGGGGAAACTTTAGGCCTCAGAGCCTTAGAGTAAGTCCCCCAAAAACCAGGATAGCAAAGCAGGGAAGAGCTCAGGAGCCTTGGTCAGTTTTGAGGAACACAATGGTGAGCCTATAAAGCCTGTAGAGGGTCCAGTAAGTGCTGGGGCTGGGTCAGGGTTAGGAATTTTGTCACAGGAGAGCCAGGCTGAGCTAGGTATCCAGAACCCAAAGGGACCTGAAGTTAGTGCTGGTGCCAGAGGTGGGAGACAGGAAGCCAGGCGTCCTGGGCCAACAGCCTGGCCTGATTTGGAGTGGATAGCTCCAGTGCCCCTTGGCAAGTCCCGAGTCCTATGGGCATGCCATGATCTGTGGCCTCTTAGGCCCCTTGCTGCCTGTATCCTGGGCATAGTGGAGGTCAGCAGTTTATACCAGGTTTTTTGGGGGGAATCAAACTCAGGGCCTTACACTTGCCAGGTAGGCGCTGTGCCACTGAGCTACATCCCCTACTCTACACCAGGTTTTTCAAGGAGTAGTTCAGAGCCTCAAGTCAGTTATCCAAAATAAAGAAAAAAATAATTAAAAAAAATTTTTTTTTAAGACAGTGTCTCCATGTATATTTCAGGCTGGCCTTGAACTTACTGTGTAGCCCAGGCTGGTCTTAAACTTTCAGTGATCTGCCTGCTTCTGCCTCCTGAGTGCTAGGATTACAGGCATGTGTCTGTAATTTTAATGCCTGGCTTGAAATAAATTCTTTAAGAAAAATTTGTTTGCAGCATTGGCAGTTGAACCAAGGGTCTCAAGCATACTAGGAAAGTGCTCTACCACTGAGCAATACCTCAGCCCGGGTTGTGACTGGAAGTTGACCCCAGACTGTGACTACATATCATACAGCATTTTGGTTTGGAGGAGGGGAGGTTACTAATTCAGAGGTACAAGCCGAAATGGTACATGTTCCTCCCTCCTCATGAAGCCAGATTGGACTTGTACCTGTAGGAGGTTTCTGCTAGTTTCTTATGGCTGCTGTAACAAATGACCATACTCTTGGGGCTTAAGGCAACAGAGATATGTCATCTTATATTTCTGGAGGTCAGAAATCTGGGCCCCGTTGGCTCGAAATCAAGATACTGGCAAAGCTGCCTTCCCTCTAGCAGCCTTAGGGGAGAGTGGATTCTCTTGCCTTTTCCAGCTTGTAGGAAGCCACCTGTGTGCCTTGGCTTTTGGCTCCTTTCCTCTGTCTTGATAGCCAGCACCACTGGCCAAGTTCTTTTCCTGCTGCCATCTCTCTGTTTCATGTCTGCTTCCTCCTTCTGATTATAAACTCTTAATTACATTGGGCCCACCTGGATTATCCCGCTATGCTCCCATTCCCAGGCTCACCTCCTTGCAATGTTAATTCTGTCTGCAGCCTTAATCCCTTTTGCTATGTAACTCCACATGTTCACAGGTGGGTCATGGTTCAGACTGTCCCAAGATTAGGTCACCTTCATGGTTCAGGTGGAGAGGCTGGGCGTAGTGTAGTTCTGGGTTCCACATCTGTAAAATGGGCATCTTGAGCTGCTTCCTAGAGGAAATTCTAGAGGGCCCAGCACACAGTAGGTCTTTCTGTGGGATCCTGTGGCACTGTGAAATGATTCTCCACCTGATGTTACTTTGTAAGCCTGTGGCTGATGTGATTTCATGTGCCTTCACCCTGCTTTCACAACTGGGGGTTATGAGGCCTGTTAAATGTCCTTAAGTTTTTTTTTTCTGCAGAGAAAAAGCCACACAACACTCATTTCATCAGTTCAGAGTTGAGACATGACCTTGATTTCGTAACCTTCAGCAAGCAACTTGTAGATCCCCCATCCTGGTGGAAAGGCAATGAGAAAACAAAAAACCACAAAGACATAATGTGAGTTTCATTTGCCAAGTCCTTATTTGGACTTGTCCAGTCTGTTTTTGAAGGAAGGTGAGAAGGCGCCATTGCTTGCCTCCAATCACAAATTGTCATCTTCTCTGATCTAACCTAAATCTTCCTTGCTGCCATTTCAGTCTGCTGGCTCTCAGTCTGGCCAGCAGGGAAACAGCAAAGCTACCCACAAGGTTGATAATGACACTTAATCCCAGCAATGTGCTTCTGTCTTGTTCTAATGAGTCCACTACTTCCGTTCCAAGGACCTGAGTGATGTTCTGTTACTTCGCATCAGAGTGGGCATCTGTGGTGGAGAGTGCACTGTTGGGGTCATCAGGGATGAGGGTGGGGAGACATGGGGGAGGGGAGAGTGACTTCATTCTGCTCAGACCGGCTGTACTGAGATAACCCTCCCCAGGTGACCTGCCTGGCATGGAAAGTCCCCTTCCTGGTCCCCCAGGTCAGATAGTGTTGCCTGGCTACGGGAAGGCTCTGGCAGGGAGAGTAAACAGGCACACATGTTTAAAATTCAATATCACTGCCTGGCAAACAGTCTGCAGGGCCTTCCAGCCCACCGATAATCTCTAATTCTCCTCGATCCATGTGTGTGGGGACTCTGACCCAGATGGTCTCTTCTGGGAATTGGCCATCAGCTGTTGTGAGGGACGGCGTGGGGTGGGTCAGCCTCAACCTGGGTCCCATAGAGAATGTCACCCTGATCACTCTAGGCAGACTCCTGAGAGGCCTTGGGACTGTCCTGATCTCTCAGCTTAGATGGAGTTTCAAGGGCAGGGGACTTCAGAGATATCCCTTCCAGATTCCTATCCAGCCCTGTGATGTGTGTGCACGGGGCCCCTGGCACAGGCGATGAGTGAGACATGAAATCCAGCCAAGCCTGTCCCTTGAGAGCCACGCTTTGCTATTTGACCAACCTAGAGGAATCTCCTTTTCTAATTCACATACAGGTGCTTCATAGGTGAGCCTTTGTCCTCCTAAAGGGAAACTCACAAAGTTGGTTAAATCCCAGAGACCTCATATGGGATGTGAGCATGATGTAGCTGGGTCCCAGGATGCCTCATTTCTTACTGAGGTAGAGCAGGGGCCCTAGCAGCTGGTGGAGCTGAGGGGAGGTGGGTGGGAGGGCTGGGCAGTCTTATCCTAGTTGGAGATGACACGTGGCTGCCTGGGACATCTCCTGGGGGTCTTGGTGGGATGGTGTCTTGGTGAGGTTGTTCCTGGGAGGGGTCACTTAGGTCAGCATGGGTGGTTTTGAGCAGGTCCTGTTGGTGGTTTTCCCTTTATGGTCTTCATGCCGGCAACTCTTCTATAGCACAGAATTCTCCTCTCCCACCCAAATCATAGCTCCCTCCTCTTCCCAAGTCTTACTTAAGGCACAGCTTGGAAGCCGCTCCATGGAGAAAGCCTGCCCTGTACTCCTCTTGGGAGCTCGCATGGTTTGCTGTCTTGCACAGAGCACCTTACTCCAGGAGTGCCAGGACTGCCTCTTCGCCCACTGTACCTCTACTTGCTGAATGCCCACTTTGGGTTAGGTTTTGCTCAGGGCCTGGGGATACGGTGGGTACCTGGAATATACAGTTCCTGCCTTCATGGAGCTTGTCTTCAGGGATGGAGGTGAACTGTGAAGGAGAAACCAGTCATATGACTCCAGCTTCTGATGGGTTCTGAAGGCAAGACGCAAATGGTGTTTTGGTGTGCATGACTTTCAAGGGGCTGCTGTTCAGGAGGTTAGTGTCTGTAGAAGGAAGAAATGGCTTTCCACAAGGGACTGGCGGCGGTGACAGGTAGGCTGCAGCCTGATGGATGAAGAGGAAAGGTTGTATGGTGGATGGGGAGGGGGCCTGGACTGGAGAGTAAGTGCAGAGGCACCAGGGTGGAAAGAGCCCACACCGTGAACAGCAGAAGGGAGCCCTGCGTGGCTGCAGTGGCCTGAGTGAGGGGGCTACAGAGGCAGAGCGCACCTGGCACGTACAGCTTGTCAGGGGGCCAGGATTTTCATCAGGAGGCTGATGCTAATTACATCTGGTGGCCACGTGAAGAACTGATCACAGACGAGCAGATGTGAGAAGAGGGGTCCCAATAAGAGGCCGGGGCTGGAGTCTGGGCAGCAAGTGGAGGGGCCTTGGGCCTGGCTATTGACAGGGGGAGTGCAGGAAATGGGCAGATTAAGGGTCTACCGGGAAATACAAGGCAACAGGGTGGGCTGATGGATTGGAGGTGAGAGGTGAAGGAGAGGGAGGAATCTAGGTGTTTGGGCATCCTTGACGTGGCTTGAGGGCTGGATTGTGTTCCATTTTTCTGAGATGGAGATACCTGGGGAGGAGACACCCAAGACTGAGATACTCGTGAGACAACTAAGTAGAAACATCAACTATGCATTGGGAGGTGCTGGCGTGGAGCTCCAGGAGAAGTCATGGTTGCAGTTACTCATGCCGGGGAATCAGCTTAGAGATGGTGTTAGATCCACAGGACCCTGAAGACAGTTGAGAGGAAGGCCCAGCGGAGTGTGGGGGCCTCTGCCTTTTAGAGGTCACATAGGAAGTGGAGGCTGAAGGAAACCGGGGGAACCGGGCTGTCATGAGCGCACAGAAAAAAGCCACAAGAAGGAGGGAGTGGGGCTGAGAGATGACGAGGGCCAAAGTGCTTCTTGGGTTTTGGTAGCACAGAGGTCTCGCTGGTGACCTTGACAAGGACAGTTTCAAGGAACTCAGGGGCCAGTTGATTGTTACAGGAGGCGGAGAGACCCTGTCACTAGATGTGCAGTCTGTACTCCATCTGCACCAGCGGGATCAGGGCTTCCCGCATTCAAGGGCAGGCTTGTGCTCTCCTGCTAGTGAGTTCCCCACGGTTGACTGGGCTTCCTTCATAGTGCAGGCAGCCTGTTTCCCAGAGGCAGTTAACTTGTGCTGCCAGATGTTCTGGGAGGGCTGCTTCTGAGGGTAAACTTGGAGGTTCTGCTGGAACCACCAAATCATCATCCCTTCTCCAGTGGACACATTGTGTCCTTCAGACCTGGGAGAGCAGGGTCATGATTGCACATGCCTGGTGGCCCTTTCAGACTGGTCACTCCTAGAGTGCTAGTTTTCTCGTCCACTGGACAGCTGTGTGGCCAAAAGACCTCCTAATTTAGTGAAAATGGGTCTGTGCTGCGGGGCCAGAGCATGTCCCTTGCCCTTTGGGGAGCTAGAAGGATCCTAGATATGGATCTGGGACAGTAAGAGCTCTCTATGGATGGATGTACTTCATTATCGATTTGGCACTGCATTGCCTCCAGGTGATCTGGAGCTCCAGCTGCCCCAGCTGTTAATCTGGTGCTTTCTTCTGGCTCACCAGGCCCTCTTGTGGCCGACACCATCAATAGCAGCTGGTAGCCCATGGCTGGGGCAGGAGTGGCAAATCCCATTGTGCCAGCTGGGGAGACACAGGGGATCAGGCTTCCAGGCTGGGCCTGACCACTGTCTACTGCCAGTATCGTCACTCGGGGGCCCCTGCAGACTGCCTTAGACTAGGCCTGGGTAGGGTGCACAACAGCGTCATCAGAATGGGGGCCTCTGCGGGTGCGTCCCACGCTCCCTACTTTTTGTAGGCCTGTCTGCAGTTTCAGCCTGGCCTAACCTTTAGCTTCAGTCCCAGGTCTGGTAGGTGGCACTGACCCTGGGGGCCATGTGTCAGCACCGCTTCGATCATGTATCCTGGGTGCATTGATCTCTTTTGGTAGCAGAGGAATTGCATCAGGAGAAAAGGGCCGCGGTCTCTTAACTTTGCCCCCTCCTTTGTTGTCTACATATGAGTGGGGGGCCTCTGGGTGGGCAAATTGGAAACAACAGCAGATGAGCACTGTTTATAGCAGGAGGGCGTGTGCAGCTGGTTAATGGTCCTCACCTTCGGGGCCCATAACCCTCAGGAGGAACAGGCAGTGGGTGTTTATTGTGTGTGCCTGTGGGAGGTGAGCGTGAACGCGGAAGTTTGGGGTGGCCTTTTGCTGCATCATCTTTGTGTTCTGGGTGTCTGTTTGGGGGTGCATATCGTGGGAATCTGTCTTTGTTATGAATGTGTTTGCAGCTGAATGAGTTCTTCAACCCGGGTAGCTGGGGCTGGGCCAGGCAGCCTTTTCAGGGTCCTCATTTGCCCCTCACACCATTCATCAGCCCCAGCTGGCAAAAAGGGGTGGGGCAAGTGTATTATTTGACATATGGTTTGTGGAGAAGAGAGCTATTTAGCATCAGAGTCCCCCATCAGAGTCCCCGTACACTTGTACATTTATAATGAGGCTGTTGGGGCTGGGGACCGAGCACCTATTTAGCTAATCATTAACTGGAAAGTGGGGAGGGAAAGGCATATGCGGTTTGCACCTATTGCCTCTTCTTGCAGGTTAACCAGAAATGAAACTCTCAGCAGCTGGGGAGGCTGGGACCCCTCAGACTTCTTCCCATCTCCCCGCGGTGAAGGAAAGGTTGGAGTCTTTTAGAAGAGGATGTTTCAGGCGGTATCTCTCTCAGTCATATCAGAAGCATGAACCCGCTAAGTTGTCATTTCCTATGACCTCTTTTCCAGTACCACCACTGTTTGATGAGCCAGACCCATAGCACCAAAATACATGTTGATTTGTTCAGTTCTTGGCATAGCAAATTTGATGAGTACCTACTGTGTGTTCGGTAAGGCACAGGCTCCAGTGAAATCCCAGTAATCTGTGGGGCTGGGTGCAGGAAGGTGTTAGCAAGAAGAGCCCAGACCACTGAAATTCTGGTTTAGCTAATCTTTAAACCTGCATTTGCTACTGACATGGGCATGGGGGGGGTTGTTTTTTTCCTTCACCTTGAAGCGGAGGGTGTGCAGCTGGGAGTGTCTTCAAGACAAGAGGGTCCTGGGAGGAGCGAACCTCTAGGGGAGTTAGTGGCTGGCTGCGGTGTTGGGGCACCTGAGTGCCAGGGGACAAGTCTAACCCTGGTGGAGGGGAAGAGAGGTGGCAGGCTGCATATTCCTTAATGAGCAAGGCACAGAGAAAGGAGAGGCCCGTCAGGAGGCTTGTGGGTATGTGGTGTGCCTTGGTAAGTGATGCTTCCTACTTCACGAACAGTCTTCCTCAAGCAGCCAGGAGTGAGTTGAATCTTCGTGCTGAGGACTATGAACTGAGCTGTGGGTCACAGCCAAATTACTGGCAGGACTTGGACACCTTCCCTGGCTGGAGCTGAGTTCATAGTTTCCTGAGATTTGCTGGACTCTGTCTGGAGAGGTAGGAGAATGGGAGGGGGCCCCTGGTGGGACAGCTTCCAAGATAGAGGGGGACAGTGACTTCAAGGGGCAGTGCAGGTGCCACATGTGGCCTGTGATGACTTTGCTCTGGATGGACACATTCAGAATCACTGTAACCTCCTTCCTCCCCCAGACATAGCCCAGGCCAAGACTGGGGGAGGCAACTGATTGGTCCCACAGTGCCTAGTTTCCACACTTGCCTGTGGAGGGGGAGGGGGAGAGGCTGGGGCAGGGCTCAGAAGGCCTCTGCTACCCAGTTCCAGAGCTGGAGTCCAAGTGTACAGCGCAGGGTGTCTGCTCTTACCATCCCCAAAGAGCCAGCAGGAAAGTGGGCAGCAGGGTGGGGAGGGGAAGGAGAGAGAGGAAGGAAGTACCGTAATGTGAGCTGGTGAGTAAGTTGGAAGGTGCCCTGGTTTATGCAGGAACTTTGCCTGGGGAGCAGAGACCACCATGGAGTGAGGAGGGAGGGAGCCATTCCCAACACAGCCAGACAACAAACCAACAGGGCCAGTTAGGAGGAAGTCCATGACCCCTTTGCCTTTTCCCAAAGTGAGGGAGCTAGGCAGGAAGCAGAAATTTTTCTGAGAGGCCAACACTACTCATGGCTCAAACCTCAGGGCCTCTCCTTTTTCTTGAGGGAGAGACAGTCACAGAAGTCTGGTGAGACACCATCGTCACTAGTAAGACCAGAGCCAAAGCAGCCTCCTCCTGGCCTCCCTGGCTGAGCCTTTGCTTAGCTGGTGCCTCCCCTGGGATGTTGAACTCCCCTGGTTTGCCCTGTCCCAGGCCTGCAGGGTTTGTCTCAAATAACCTGATGAGATTTGCAGAGCTGTTTTTCTAATTCCCCCACTGGGAGGCTCCGACCTGCAGCTGAGTCCCACTTTGTGGGAAAGACTAGAAGTTTCAGGCCGTAGGCTGGATCAAGACCAAGAGCTCTGCCAACCGAAGCCATCAAGCCTGGCTTGGAGAATGTTCATGGTGTAGACTTTGTATCTTACCCAGCACTGGGCAGCTTGGAAGCTGGAGCCCAGTAGTTTCCTGGAAAATGGCGTTGATGGTCCCAAGGCAGCCTGGCTTGTAGGGCACTCCTTGCCAGCACCTACTAATGGTGTCTGTGTTAGTCTGGTTTTTATTACTGTAACAAAATCTCTGAGGCTAGGTAATTTAATGAAGAAAAGAGGGTTATTCTGGCTCATGACTCTGGAGATTCAAGGTGAAGGGCTTGTACCGGCTCTGGCCTTTTTGCTGGAAGGCAGGTACCCTGGTGAAAATGGGCATCGTGTATGAGAGACAGGAAACACACATCTCTTCCAGTCTCTCTTTTTATAAAACCACCAGTATTCAATCATGAGGCTTCCACCACGTGACCTTACCTAATCCTATTCACTTCTCCATGGCCTCCCCTCTAGATTAAGTTTCCACCTCTCGGTACCTCAGAGCAGGATCAAATTTCAACACATGAACCCTTGGGAGACGTAGTCAAGCCATGTCCAAGTTGGAACAGTGTCCACTGTCTGTGTTCGTTTGCTTCCCGTTTATACTTCAGGTCAGTATGGTGCCTTGCAGCTTGCTGGAAAGCACTATCTCAAACTCTTCTGATTCTCATGGCACCTTGCAAGAGAATTATTTTCCCACTTCACGGGTAAAAAAATTGAGGTTTGTAAATGAAGCTCTCTCCTAAGCCAGCTGGTAAGACACAAACTTCAATCTTACGATTTCAAGTTCACTGTTCTTTCTGCTACCCCAAGAAATAATGACTGAGTAATTACTGAGTACATGTAATTACGGAGTATCTGCTACTGTATTTCACTGCTTTTGAGACGAGTTCTTCTTTCTTAACGGCTCTGAAATCAGAAGTATCTCACAAGCAGTGCTATGCCACAATTTGTGTTTTGTAAAGTCGTTTTGCTTTTTTAGTGCTATATGACAATGTCAACCTTACAATGGAGTTGTTTGAGTTTTGATGAAATCTGGTATGTGTACCTTTTGCCTGCTAGAGGTGTCCAGCTTAGAGGAAAGATCAGATATCCTAGCTCTTATCATAAAATAGAATATGCTCTGTATCCAAACCAAATCAAGTGCCTGGGGAGTGGTGACTGCAGACTTCAGAAAGGCTTGGTGGGAGGTGGGATTCAGCCCTGGGCTTTCCGTTCTGGGTCACCAGCCTGGTCTGCAACACAGCCAGCCAGCATTAGCTGGTGGTTCAAAACCTGGAGCCTGGAAGGGAACTGATGATTTGCATCACTGCCTGTTGGCCTATTTATTTAACCCTTAGCCTCAGTTTCTCCAGCTGTTGAATGGGACCAAGATTGCCTGCTGTACTCATGATGATTAGATGCAGGAGCATGCGTGTAGTATTTCTGTGAGGGTCCAGCACCTACAATGAAGGCTGGGTAAATGTTGGTTCCTCTCCTCTTTGAAATGAATTCTGTAAATTTAAAGAGATACAGAGCCGGGAGAGGTCAACTGCTCCTCCCACGTGCTAGGCGCATTTGCATTTGTTGTCGCATTTCATCTTCAGAAACACTCAGGGCATGGGGCAAGGACCATTGCTGCAGTTTTACAAATGAAGCAGTGAAGACTGAGGTCACGCAGTGGGCAGAGGCCAGGCTGTGTGGTTTGTATGCCTGTCTCTTTGAGCCTCCGGCTGGTGCTCTTTGCCCTGGGTCTTTGCCCTCTTTGCTGGGTTACAGCCAGAGAGGAAAGCCTGCTTCTGTGGAGGACTTACCTCACAAGGGCGTTTATCACCAAACTGTGACTGCGGTATCCTGAATGGCGCGGCTTCCGGTTGAGAAGGAAGAGGGTCCCATTCAGAGCCACAGGAAGCTAACTTGATGAGGGGAGGTGCTCACAAACCTGTCTCCTGTTTCATCTCCACCTCCATGGACAGCAGCCAGTTTTGCCTCACAAGAGTGGCCCCTTGTCTCCCTGGCCCGCCTTCCTTCTGTGTTTGGCTGTGGCTGGGGTTCCTCTGCCCTTGGGGGTGCTCTCAGTGGGAGCATGCTGCTGCCTCTGCTTGGGGTGCTGCAGGGGCTGAGGGCTTCCTCCACCAGCCAGGAGTGTCCTTCCTGCTCTCAGAGTTTGACACCGACAAACACTGACCTTCTCCCCTTACTGTCCTCCCCTCTTCCTGCCATCCTCCCACTTTGCCCTATCTCGCACCTGGAACACTTGGCTGTGTCGCTTTCAGCAGGCCAGTTAACTCTTCTGAGCTCCCCACCCCATCTGGAACTGGATCCTCACGAGGGGCAAGGGAGACATAGCGGCATTGCATCCCAGGCCTGGATATTGATTCCTGTAGGTGGAGAAGGTTTTTGTACCCCTGCAGCTTTATCTGCAAAATGGGGAGAAGATCCCCCTCCCAGAAGTCCCCCCTCACCCCCTTTTTTGCATCCCAGCCCTTGGCCACTCCTCTGGGCATTCAGGCTTGGGAGGAGAGGGACTGAGGGTGGTTTCCCAGGGGCCCCAGCCCTAACTGCCGAGCACGTGGGAGATCAGTAAGTTACTTCTCCATCTCTCAGCTCTCTCACTGCCTTTTAAATGCTTTCCTGTGTGGAGGCGGAGGTTTGGGCCGCAGGGTGCTGTGGCAAGGGGGATGCAGAAGGGCTGCCAATGTGGCATGTCCTTCCTGCCACAGCGGGCTGGCCGTGTCCCTGGGGCTGGGGCTGCAGGATGGGCTTGGCAGGGAGGGACAGGGGTGAGGCCTCTGCTAAACAGACTTACGCACTGGAATGGAGATGAGCTGGAAGCAGGTGCGGGAGGGAACTGGGGGACCGGAGGACGCAGGACCCCCATACTGGGTGCGTGCGCTCAGTAACGACATGGAGGCTTGTGAGCTTTACCTCATTGCTTTTCCCAAGGTGCCCTTTTATGCCAGAAGTCTGGGAGCTCGAAGGGACATTGCTGGCCTTGCCTGCATCCAGAGTTTTCTCTCCCAAATGAGAAAGTGGCCCAGTTCACATTAGAACTCTGCGCCTTCCCTCCCCACCGCTCTGACCTCCAGTGTTGTTTCAAACACTGGGGATGGACCAGTGCCAAGGCCTCCTTGATTGAGCTGTGCCCTCCCCCAGCCCCTGGGGACGTTTCCTGGCTCTCTTCCTCCCATGGGATGCTAGCAGGGTTTTTGGAGCAGGCATAGGCTGTCAGGGCTGGAGCGGGGAGGCAGGCTGTGTCTTTGGCAGCTGGTTGGGCAGGAACAGGGAAAGGAAAGAAGAGATTGGCCTTCTGGGTGGGCCGCTTTTCCCACTGCCTTGGGAATGGGGGTGTGAGAACATGCGCAGAGCTGCAGAGATCAGTGATCATCATAGTTGTGTTTATGGAGGGCATTTTGTGCCTCGCCTTGGAATAGGCTCTGTACATCACCGCTTGCTGTTGTGCAACTAAGTGCCTTACAGGTGGGCCATGTTTCTCTGTTTCACAGGTCAGAAACCGAGACTCAGGCTGAGTAACTGGTTCACATAGCTTGTTGGCCACAGAAGCATGAGTTAAAGGCTGGTCTGGCACACACTAAATCCCAAGCTTTTTCTACTACACCACACTACTTTCTTAAGGGATTTAAAAATTCATGCCTTTCCTTCCAAGCTGGGCACATTGCTCTCCTCCAAAAGCTGGGCCAAGACTGCGGGCCCTGGGGGATGGGTATGTAGGGTGACGTGTTTATTAGCATTGGAAAGAGACTCTGACCCAGCGAAGGGCCCTCCCCATGCTTTGCACCTAACAGCATAGCACTTGGGTACCTCTGGCCCTGAGCTGTAGATGTAGTATGAATCTCCCCAAGCCATTTGCTTTATTTATTTTTAACATTCCTCATGGGATAACCAAAGGGCATGAGGACTGTTCTCTCTCTGTCTTTTTAAAAAGACATGGAAATATTTTTTTAAAAGTGCACTGAACTGGGCATGGTAGTATATGCAGTCATCCCAGCACTCTTGGAGGCTGAGGCAGGAATTTTACGAGTTGAAGCAAGCCTGAGCAACTCAGTGACTTAGCAAGACCCTGGCTCAAAATAAATAAAATGGGCTGGGGATGTAGCTTGGTGCAAAGGTCCTGGTTTCAATCCTTGGCACTAAGGAGAAAAACAAAACAAAACAAATTACCTGCCCCCAAACAACCCAAATCAAACAAAACAGAATAGTAAAACATTCGATAGAGTAAACATGAAAATACTGGCTATTCTTGAAAGAAAACAGTTCCTTATAACCTCTGCCTCCCTTCCCACAAGTCCCCTTCAAGAAGCTATGGTCTTCATGCTGTCATATCTTCATACCTTTAGGTTTGTCTTTGTACCTTTGACTGGCTAGGTGATGCTAGCAGGTATCCGATCTTTTACTTTGTTTTTATTTTCTTTGAATATAGGTCTTCCCAATTCACAGATGGGAGCACTGAGGCCTCAACCAGGTAGGGCCTGCCTTGGGTCCTCACAACATACCACATACTGGTCTTTAGGTCTAACACTGTCACTATTACCCTCTGCGTCCATCCTGCCATTGGCGTAGGTTCTCAGACCAGCACGCTTAAGAACTCTTTTCAAGGCAAGGATAGGAAAAAAGGGCTACTTCTCATCTTTGACTTTCCAAGGCCTCAGCTGGGTTTCTTCTCATAACCTGCTGGCAAGGTGCCTCTCCCTTGGGAGGGTCCCCTTGTCCTTATGACAATGACATGTGTCAGTTGTACCTGCATGGCTCCCCAGAAAAACAGCCCTGGCAGAAGAGGGGTCAAAGGTCAGGACTAGTCAATGTGGAATAACAGCTCCGGGCGGACACCCAAATCCTACAGTTCCTTGTTTGATCTTAAGGAAGTTGTCCAACGTCAGCAGCCACTGCCACCGCCGCCACTGTAGTGGTAGCAGCAGCTGAGGCAGCAGTGCTAAAGCAGACAGGGCCCCTGACATCCAGGGGGCAGACACTGGTGGAAGATGATGGATTTCTTAAAGAACATTCTGGTGAGTGTCCCCAGGCTGGAGGAATGCCTGTGCACGCCCTATTGCCTGGAGGGGCTGTGGAATAAGGCACTCCCACTGTCAACTGGCAGGGAGCCTTGCGTTGCTGTTTGCCTACATGGGGCATGGACGCCACCTGTCACTCAGGGAGGAGGAGTAGAGGTCAGGGACAGGGGGACACTGTGTCTATGATGGTGGTGGGGTGGGAAGACGGGACAGACGCAAGGACCAGGCCTTTTCTCTTGGCCAGATTTGAGGTGCGTCTCCTGGTGTGGGTTTGGGCAGAACTCGCCTGTGTGTTCCTGTGAGAAAGCTTCCTGGCCCTGTGCCAGAGCCTGAGGAAACCCACTGCCAGCTGAAGGCTGTGCTGCAGGTGGGACTTTCAAGAGCACAAGAGAAAGGGACTCTTACGCTGGGCTGTCGCTTGGCCTAGGTGCTTGGAGCTGGCTGGTTAGCCCTGTGGGCCTAACGCTTCTCTTCTTTGTGCTGTAGCCCTGGCAGGGGACTGTATCTTGTGACCGTCGCAAACTGTGGTTAGTGTGAGAGTTGGGGTAATGAGAGACAGGGCCATGTCTTGTGCTGCTCAGCCAGATGGTCCCTGGGTGTCCCTGGAGACACCCTGCTCTGGCTCTGCTAGGCCCTGGTAGACATGGGGAGCCTAGACTGCCAGGGCCAGGTTGGAACTGCTGGGCACCCTCCTTCCCATACCTGCCTGCTACTGGCTGGGGCTGGCTGTCTTCCTGCCTTTTGTGCATTTTCTGTGCTATCTCTTTTTTTCAAGGAGCTGAGGGTGGGATTTTAGGGATGAATGTAGAGAGTGACAGGATACTTATTTGGGGGGGCTGCATCAGTTTCAGGCTGGACCACCATTGACTCTAAGTTGGGTGTCATGAGACTGAGGACTCTGTTTATCACACAGAAATGGCCCGACCTGTCTGGACAATGGGAGGGGCGGTAGTGGTAAATTGGGAGGTTTTAAACTGGGGACTGATGTTACCAGGTGAATCTTCCAGGAAGGCCTGTAAGGCTATTATATGGGGAGCTGGTGAGAGAGGGGCCGTGGGGAGGCAGGGAGCTGGGGTAGGAGGCTGCTGAATGGGCCAAGGAGGGAAGACGGGGTGATGGAGGCACGGAGAGGTGAGACACAGTCACCCCTGGGGTCCGCCTCAAGGGTAGACTTGCGGGAGGATTCGATGCAGGAGGCAGAAGGATGGAGAGATGGATGGGAACTCCTGGAGCTTTGTTCTGAGCCTGCGCTGGATGTCTGTGGTACTACTCACTGAGCAGGGGAGGAGGCTGGCTGGGGTAGAGGAAGGTGTTTTAGGAAG
The DNA here is from genome assembly GCA_004027595.1 of Dinomys branickii. Lineage (NCBI taxonomy): Eukaryota > Metazoa > Chordata > Mammalia > Rodentia > Dinomyidae > Dinomys > Dinomys branickii. The sequence goes on along the minus strand of PVLD010003344.1, from coordinate 95,953 downwards.
GGAAAGAATTAATGAGAGTTCCGTGAGATATTGGCAAACCCCGCTGGGTCTGGACTTGAATCTGGTTCTGCCTTTACTAAATATGTTCATCTGGGGCAAGCGGCTTAATCACTCTAAGCCTCCAACCCTCTGAGTCCCCCTCTCTGGGTACCTGTGAGGTTTGTGGAGTGGCATTTGGAAAGTACCTGATGCAGTGCCCAGTGCCTGACTCTTTATGGGGTCCCCAACAGATAATCTCCTAGGACTTCCTTCCAACTCAGGAATATTCAGTGGCTCCCTGATGTCCAGAGCAGAGTCGACATTTGTTCCTCGTGGGCCAATTTAGCTTATAGATTTATTGTATTTGGTCCATGTAGAGATTTTTACCATTGAGTTGATTCACAATGACTTGATTACGAACATATAAAAACAGAGAGCTCACATAAAATCTGGTGTTCTGGTTTATCTTGAAAGCTGCAGTCCAGTGAGCTTGCATTTCTACTTGGCAGCTTAGTTAAAGATAAGCTGTGGCTGTCCCGTTTGGGCATTCCACACTACCTTACTCCTCCACTCTTTATTTTTAATTGAGGTACAATTTATGTTACGTAAAGGTAATTATTTTAAAGTAAATAATTCAGTGCCGTTTAGCACAGTCACAGTTTTGTATAGCCACCACGCTATCTGGTTCCAAACTATTTTGTTTTCATCATTCTCAGACGAAATCCCATTAACAGGTAACTACCCACCCTTTCTTTCTTCCACCCCCCAGCCCCTGGCAGCTACTACTTTGTTTTCTGTTTTTTAGATATTTTATAGACATGTAATCATTATGCTTTTGTATAGCCAGTATGGGACACAATAGTGAAGTTACTTAAACATTAAAAAAATAAAAACAGAACTGTCTGGTTCATTCCTTTGGATATAGATATTGGTTTTTTTTCCGGTACTGTTTGTTGAAATAACTGTTTGTTGCTATGGATTGTCAATGGGTTGATGGATTGTCATAGCATTCTTGTCAAAAATCAATTGACCAGTACTCCCAAAACTGTTACACAGATTTAATGCAATCCTGATCAAAATACCAGTAGCATAACTCACAGATCTAGAGAAAACATTCCTAAAATTCATTTGGAACCAGAAAAGACCTAGAATAATGAAGGCAATCCTGGCCAACAGTGGCAAGGCAGGAGGCATCACAATCCTTGACTATCACAGTAACTACAAAGTTACTGTGATAAAATCAGCATGGTACTAGCAAAAAAACAAACCTGAGGATCAGTGGAACAGATTAGAAGATACACACACAGCTACAAATACACTCAGCCACCTTGTCTTTGACAAAGGGGCCAGACATGTTCACTGGAAGAAAGCTAGCCTCTTTAACAAATGGTGCTAGAAAAACTGGCTTTCCATGTGCTGAAAACTAAAACTAGACCCATGTCTCTCATCATGCAATAAACTAAAGTCAAAATGGATTAAAGATTTAAATGCTAGGAAACAAACACTAAATCTCCTAGAAGAATAAGTAGGTAGAAATCTTGAAGATATAGAGGTAGGCAGAGAGTTCATGAACGAAAACCAAACTGCATGGGAAATACTTCAAAGAATGAGAAACTGGGATCTCATCTTACTAAAAAGTTTTTGCACATCAAAAGAAATTACCAACAGAATGAAAAGAAAACCCACAAATTGGGAAAAAATTTTAGCCAATTGTCCCTCAGACAAAGGACTTCTATCTAGAACAAATGAAGAATTAAAAAAAAAATCAGGCCCTCAAAGTTCAAAGACCCAATTAAAAAATGGGTATCTGAGATGAATATATACTTCTCAGATGAAGAATACAAATGGCAAATAAATATATGAAAAAATGTTCAACATCATTAGTTATTCGAAAAATACAAATTAAAACAACACTGAGATTCCATTTCACCCCAGAAAGAATATGTATTATCAAGGAACCCACCAATAACAAATAAACCCTTCTCTATTGTTGGTGGGAGTGTAAACTAGTACAACCACTGTGGAAATCAGTGTGGAGATTTCTCAAAAAACTAAGATGAGAGGTCCCATTCAACACAGTTACTCGCCTTCTGGGTATTTCCCCAGAAGAAATGAAAACATCATATCACAGCAATATATATGCACCCATGTTGACAGCTGCACAATTTGTAATAGCTAAATCTTGGAAACAACCCAAATGTCCATCGACCGAGGAATGAATAAAAAAGATGTGGTATTTATAGTATGGAGTTCTATTTAGGTAAAAGAAAGATAAACTTGAGGCTTTTATAAGTAAATGGATGCAACTAGAGAGCAAACTCATAAATGAAATAAATCAGAATTGCATGTGTAAACACTGTATTGTCTCCCTAGTGTAACAAACTGAAAGAGTAAATAAGATCCGAAAGGTACAGTAGATATAGTGAAAGTGAAAGAAACTGCTCAACTGGGATGGGGAAAAAGAGAAAACAAGGAAGGGAAAAATATAGTTCCCCATATAATGCATATATACATATGATAGCTAAGATAATTGTACTACTAATTTCTATTAGTTCATTGAAAGGAATTGCTAGTGTATATTGTTTGAGCAATTTTGCATGCCTGTACCTGGTAATTTGAGCAACTACTTTGAAGATAGCAATATGCAGTATAATAACCATTAATTTCCTATGATCTTGTTTGGAAATTCTTTATCATTTTTATTGTTTTTTTTTTTTTTTTTGGTCTCTTTGGGTTTTTTTTTTAAGACAGGGTCTTGCTGTGTAGTTCAGGCTGCCCCTGAACTCACTATGCAGCCCAGGCTGGCCTTGAACTTGCGGCAATCCTTCTACCTCAGCCTCCTGAGTGCTGGGATTACAGATGTGTGCCACCATGCCTGGCTTTTTTGTCTCTTAAAAAAAAATCAATTGGCCAGGGCCTGGGATATAGCTCAGCAGCACAGTACCTGCCTGGCAAGTGCAAGGTCCTGAGTTTGATTCCCGGTACCATAAAAAAAAAAAATCAAGCAGCCTTAAGTGTATGGGTTTATCTCTAGCTCTCAATTCCATTTCATCGGTTACATGTCTATCCTTATGGCACTGCCACACTGTTTTGATCATTATTGTTTTGTGATAAATTTTAAAATTGAGACATATGAGTCATCCCATTTTGTTCTTTGTTTTCAAGAATGTTTTGTTATTCTGGATTACTTGAATTTCCATATAAAATTTAGGGTGAGCCTTTCAGTTGCCACAAAGGGCCGGGGATATAGCTCAGTGGCATTAAGTGCTTGCCTGGCAAGCCTGAGGTCCTAAGTTTGATTCCTGGTACCAAAAAAATAAATAAATTACCACAAAGCAAATCTAGCTAAGATTCTAACAGGTATTGTATTAACTATGTAGGTCACTCTGTTTGGTTTTGCCATCTTAAGACTTCTCGTCCATGAACATGGGAAATCATTTCATTTATTTATGTTGTCTCTAATTTCTTTTAGTAATATTTTATGATTTTCAGTGTTTAAGTCTTTTGGTTAATTTTGCTCCTGGTATAGAATTATTTTCTTGCTTTCCTTTTCAGTGTATTCATTGCTTTGGTATAGAAACACAGTTGATTTTTGTACTCTGTTGTTTTGGGGACTTCATTTACTAGTGCTAGTAGCTGTGTTTTTTCTTTTCTTTCCATTCTTTAAGGTTGTCTATATAGGATAATGTCATCCAACAACAGAGGTAGTTTTACTTCTTCCTTTACATTGTGGATGCTTTTTGTTTCTTTACTCTGATTGTAACTTTGAGCATACTGAATACTAGTGGTGACCGTAGGCATCTTTGTCTTGTTCCTGATCTTAGAAAGCTTTCAGACTTTCACCATTGAGGATGCAGTTAGGTATGGATTTTTTTAATGCGCCCTATATCATATCAAGGAAGTTCTCTTTATACTGCTTTTTTATGCTTTTATGACAAAAAGGGATTGGATTTTGTTATGTGCTTCTGCATCAGTTGAGATCCTCATGTGGGTTCCCCCTCCCTTTGTTCTATTATTGGTGATACTTCATATCATTTTCTTATGTTGAACTAAGCTTGTATTCCTGGGATAAATCCTACTTGGTTGTGGTATATAATAACATGCTGTTGGTTTATTGGTACCATGAGGATTTTAGCCCTGGGGCCATAAGGGATTTTGGTTTGCAGTTTTCTTGTAGCTCCTTTGTGTGGCTTGGTAATACTGGCCTCATAGAATGGGCTGGAATTGTTCTCTCTTCTTCTATTTTTTTGGGAAGCTCAGTGTATTGGTGTTAGTTCTTTATTTAAAAAAAAAATATATATATATATATATATATATATTTTTTTTTTTTTTTTGTACCGGAAATTGAACTCAGGACCTTGAGCTTGCCAGGCAGGTGCTTGTGCCACTGAGCTATATCCCTGGCCTTTATTAAATATTTAAAAATGTTTAGTAAAATTCATTATGAAGCCATATGGTCTTGGACTTTCTTGGTTGGGAGATTCTTAAATGCTGATTAAATCTCTTTATTCTTATGTCTTTATTCTGTTTTAAATAAATATATGATGGGGATTGAAATCAGGGTTTTTGCAGAGCCCTTTGAAAAAAGTTTTTTTGTTTTTGTTTTGGGACAGGGTCTTGCTAAGCCATGAAGTTATCTACATGGGGCTCAAACTTCTGATCCTTCTGCCTCAGTCTCCCAAAGGGCTGGGGATACAGGCGTGCACCGCCATGCCCATTTCCCTTTCATCTCTCATTGCCTGCCTGGCACCTGTAGCCATTTGTACCTGCAAGTCCTATCTTAAGAGATTTCAATGTATCTGCCTCATTTTTAAGATACCCTATAAAACCTCAGTCATTTTCTAACCTTTCCCCACCTTGTTTCATCTCTACTCCAGTATCTAGATGGTCCCTTTCCCAAACTGTCTGCATGAGACACAATTAATTCCATGGATTGGTGTTCTCAGCGTAGTCACATGGGAGGGAACTTGTTAGGAATGTAAATTCTCTGGCCAAGAATAAGAAATGTTGGGCAGGGCCCAGCAGGCAGTGCATGAGCAAGTGTTCTTGGTGGTGATTCTGTTGCCTTACCATTGTGGTAGGAAATAGGGAGCCATTGCAGCTTCCTGGCCCCAGATGAGCAGATGAACTGAGTGCAGCATCAGTTCATGGGAGGGGAGGCGAAAGAAAGGAAAGAGAAGCATGCAGGTGGTTTGGAGTGGTGAGGCTGGAGGGAGACTTAACTCTGGAAGGCACCCTGTCATTGAGGGTACTGTACCACTAGGGCTAAGGTTGGTTGTCCAGACTGAGGGGTGCAGTCTGTGGTCAGAGAACAGATAGCTCTTACTAGCAGGAATGCTGGACTGTCCAGTGCTGACTTTAGTTCACCCAAGGAACCAGCCATGGCCACCACCAGGCCCAACACTCAGTTTCCACTATGTATTTCAGTCTCATCTTCCTTAGTAATGTATCTAGTCGCTCATTCAAGAAATATTTCTTTGGCGCTTACTATGTGCCAGGCACTTCTAGGCCCAGGATAACAGCAATGAATAACGTAGGTCAAGAGCCCTGCCTCAGGGACCTTCTACTTTTGGGAACTATCCCATGTGGTCTTGGTGCAGATGGCTCTGGCATTTCCTGTAGGCCTGGGCAGCTGGGCCAGTGGCTCTGTGTGTCATCTTGCTTAACCTGCAGGTGGTGACCTCTTAAGCAGTGGCAGAGTTGGGCAGTTTGGTGGACTCAGTGGTCAGGCAGCTGTGGGGAACATCTGATGTGGCTTCTAACAGGGGAAGAACTCTGGCTGTCTTCTCTAGAATAAATCTCTCTATAAAATTCTCCAGACATCTTTTCTTTTATGTTTATGTCTCATATCTCTGTGAGTATCAGATACTTGCTGTGTCCCTGGTTTTCTTTCCCTAGCACTGTGCATCCTGCACCTTTACTTTATTTTCCCAGAACCCCCATGTGTGGATAACACCTTCTCCTTTGTTCTTGGCTGGTTATGAGTTTTCTTGTTGCTGTTGAAGTGTCTCAGCCCCCAAGCATGTGTTCGGCACCGATACGGGTAGGGAAATGAGGCGATCGCTACTGGACATCAAGCATGTTTTCCAGGATGTACACGTGCTGGCATATGTGGTTCTAGCACCTCTAGCCTGGGTGTTGGTGCTGTTACCAGCCCTGTTCCAAGGTGCAGGATGCTCAGACAGCATCGTCCTGTGCTGTGAGCTGCAGATGTGATGCGCACCATGGGAGCAGGTGTAGCAAGCCTGCCCACGTGGAAACGCACCCTGCCAGGAGAGGAGGAGTGGAACCCAGAGCTGGGTTGCTCAGCAGGGATGTAGTGACCTGCAAGTGGATGGCAATGAGTGTCATTTTCCAAGTAGGTTGAGAGATGAGGAGGAGCAAAAGGGGAGTGTGGTCACAGGGGTCCCCGAGCTAGGGCGCAGTAAGGGGGAAGGAACAGGTGGCTGTCCTTGGAGGGAGAAGCCACATCCATGTGGACCAGGGAGGAAGGCAAGGCTGCTTCTGCCCATGGGAAGGGCCCAGGTGATGAGGTGGGCGACCGGGTCCTCCAGTACCGTCATCTCTCTGCATCCATGGGTTCAACCAACCTTGGATTGAAAGTATTTGAGTAGAAGATCGTGTCCCTATTAAAAATGTACAGATCGTTTTTCTTTTCACTATGCCCTAAACAAAACAATATGACAAGTATTTTCATAGTATTTACATCGTATTAGGCGGTGTTAAGTAATATAGTGATTTAAAGTACTGGGGAAGATACATAGAGATTATATGCAAATACTGCATCACTTTATATAAAAGCTTTGAGCATCTGAGATTCTGATGTCTGTAGAGGGTGCTGGGACTAATACCAGGAGCAAGGGACAGATGTCTCACACAAATGCAATGTTTCTTTCGTTGCTTTTACCTCACTGACTGGGCAGTGGACTGATACCAGAGACAGCAAGTGGAAGAACTGGGAAGATTTCTGGAGATTTTTCCAAACCTAAGCAAACGTAGTTCCTCTGCATGCCTGTTCCGCCACTTTGGCTGCCTCTGGCTTCCTCCACATTCTCTTCCGCAGGGACTGTCTTTCCCCTCAAGAGGGAAGACCAGGTGGTTTCTGTATTGGGAGGTGGGGAGGACAGGGACCGAACCCCTACCAAATGCTGGGGCCCCACCTGTGCCTTCCTTGGCTAAGCTGGCTCTGTGATTATTTCACGGCCTACTCGAGTGGTTGTTAAAGCGGAGCCCAGGGGGAAATGCTGGCCGCTGCTCTGGCTTGGGTGGCAACGGCTGTTACTAATAATAAATTAGACAGCTGAGCTGACTCTGCTATTGAGGAGCCCGAATGACATTCCTCTGGGACAATCTAGTGGCTGCCTTCCTGATGGAGGGAGATCCTCTTCCTAAGAATACTCTGGCCAAGAGTTCAGTCTGTCCGCTCAATGCCAGTGAGTCAGTGCACACTTACTGAGTGTCTGCTGAGTGCCCCTGGTGTGTGAAGCATTCTCAGGGTGTGTGGACGAGGGTGGATCTGATTAGTTGCAGCTGCTGTTCCAGGCTGGCCTGAGTCACCTACTTCTGGGTGGAAAAGCAGACTTGCGTATTACCAAGGTTGGAATGATCCCATTGGAAAGTCACTAAGTGGGGCCAGCCCTGCTGAAGCCAGCTTACTGCTGGCTGGTTTCTGCTCCAGGTGAATCACAGCCGTTCTTCTTCTCTCCCTGGCCAGCCCTGAGGCCACAGCATCTTCAATTTGGAAACACACACTCATTTTTAAGTCATCCAAACACAGCATCTCTAAGAAGAGCAATGAAGTCAAGAGACATGAGGCATCCTAAAGCTTCAGGGAAAAGCATGTCTCCAGAGTGAGCTTTCTACTAGTTCCTTCGGTTCCTTCTGTGGCTGGCTGCTTCCTGAATACTTGGCTGTGGACCAGACACTAGCTGGGCACTTCTTTTACGCATTCTCATTTCATCCGTATAAGAAGCTCCAAAGTCAGGGACTCTTTGATTCAGTTTTTGGATGAGGAAATGAAGAAATAAGAGAGATTAACATGTATTGTGCAACACTCCTGGGCAGTAGCAGATTGGTCACTCCCCAGATCTGGGCTCCTACCACTGGGCTCTGCAGTCTTGTATTTTTGTGTTGCATGAAAGCCTAAGTAGCTTTGTTCTGCTTTGCAGATTAAGCTTGAGTTCTGGCATTCGGAATCGAGGTCCCAGGCTTGGAGCCCAGTTCTCCTTTCCTGACTGATCTTCTGGGTGTTGTACTCAGAGGCCTCTGTCCAGCTGGAGGGTCCACTCATCATTCATTCATGAGTGTTGCGTCACTAAGCTCAGTGTGTGGGTACCACACCCTCTCTATTCTCTATCAAGCGATTTCTCTTTTCCTCTAAGGTCTGCCTGGGATCACGTGTCTTTGGAGAAGCCTTCCCTAACGAGCTGCTTTAGGATGTGTCCACGTGTTCTTTGATAGTTTTTTCTTTAGGAGGTGGAAACTAATTCCTCTCCCTTTGAGTCTGGGCTGGATCTGGATATTTGCCTCTAATGAATAGGATAATGTGGAGGTGAGAGCGTATGCTTTCAGATTAGCTCATCAAAGATACAGTAGCCTCCTGTGTGCCTTCTCTCTTGGATTGCTTGTTCTGGGGGAAGTTGGCTGCTGTGTTTTAAGGTTACTTGAGCAGCTGGTGGGAAGCTGGTGACTGTCTTGTGAGGAGAAATATGAGGCCTTTGGCAGTGTCTAGGTGAGTGTGCCCATTCGGTTGTGGAGGCTGTAGACCTAGTTAATGTTCAGATGAAATTTTGACTTCCACCCTATGAGAATCCTTGAGCCAAAAGTGTGCATCTAAGCTGCCCCTGAATTTCTCCCACAAAAATTGTTTTGAGCTACATGACTTCTCTGAATGACAGTGGCGATGGGCATTTGTAACATAATCTTGGGCAGTATTGTCTCATAATTAAAAGCAAATATTGTGGAAATTTGCCCTTGTCTGGTACTACCAGCTTCCTGGTCATGCCTTGAAGGTGCTTAATCATTTGAGATTAATTGATTGACTGGTAGAAGGGCACTGTCAAAGAATACAGCTAAAGACTTTTTGATTGTAGTTTGTGTGTACCAGTCTGAGCTGGATTTGGGAGTGATTCAGGAGAGAATCTCAGCCTGCCGTACGCAGAGCCAAGGAGCCACTTGAGAATGAATTGGTCTGAATCCAAGGGCTTTCTGCTAACTCTGAAGGCTGTGTCCTCTGTCCCTGGTCACTCTCTGTTAGGAAGTTATGGGAAGGACCTGGAGCTGGGGTTGTGAAAAGCAAAGGAAGGGCTGCAGGGGCCTCCAGTTATTTGTGGGAGTCTTCAAAATATGGGTTAAATACATAAAGCAATTTATAAAAGTGCTGAAAAGCAGAAGGAGAAAGAAACATCTTAAACTGATGTCTCATTTTGGCATATATCCATCCTTCAAGATACTTTTCTTTGGAGGTGTGATATGCATATCCGTAATCAGACCTGTACACATACATGGAAACGTCTCTTTATGTTTCATTGGAAAATAGGATCATGTTGTTCCTAGCCCTGTTTGTCCTCACTAAGGGAAGCACTGTGAATCTTTGTGCGAGCATAATTAGCACAGATTTCTTCCTGTGGTGTTTTAGGGTGCGCATATTTTCATTGCTTTGTTGACTCCTGCTCTCATTGGAGGGTGGTCTGTTTCTACTTTTTTGCCTGTAAACAATGCTGGGGAAGACATCATACATGTGTGTCCTTGTGCTGTTGCTCAAATATTGCTTTAGGGTAAATTCCCTAGAGCAGGGTTATTGGACCAAAAGATGTGAACATTTTCAAGACCTTTTACACATAATGTTAAATTGCTTGTTAGAAAGATTGTACCAGGTAAGCGTTAACCTGTGTTAACATTGGGCAATTTAATAGGTGAAAGATTTTATCTTGCTATTTATTATGTCATTTTCTTGAATAAAGAGGGAAGTTGGACGTGTTTCTGTGTGCTTAGTGGTCATTTCATGTTCTCCTGTAGCAGTTTGCTCATGTCCTTTGACATTTTTCTATTTCCTTTAAAAATGTAACTTATTTAAAGTTTAATTGTATGAGCAGTGTTGGTCTGCATGTCTTGAAGTAAGTCAAATATAAAGTATAAGACCTGGCATGTGGTGCATGCCTGTAATCCCAGCACTTGGGAGGCTGAGGCAGGAGGATCAGTGTGAGTTCAGGGCCAGCCTGGGTTACACAATGAGACTCTGTCTCAAAAAAAAATTTACAACTTCCCTTAGTCACTTTCATCCTCCCATCCTGACATATAACATTTTGCTAGTTTAGGTGTATTCTTCCAGATCATTTTCTGTGCATTCATATGCATACATGTAGGTTACTTTAGATTTCATTTTTAAGATTGTTTTCATAAAAGCAGGATCATATTCAATGTGATGTTCTTTGATTTGCTCCTCCCTTCTTCACTTACTGTATCTTATGGAGGAATTTGTTTAGGCAATACAAATATGTTGTTTTCACTCTAAATGGTTGTGTAGATTTTTTGAATAGCTCTATTGCAATAATTCATACACGAAAAACGCACCCATTTAAAGTGTACAGTTTAGTGGTTTTTGGCATATCCGCAGAATTGTGCAATTTTCACCATGGTCAGTATTAGAACATTTTCATCACCTCATTGAGAAAGCTGGTATCCTTTAGGTATGATTCTCCGATTTCCCAGTTTTCCCTCAGCTCTAAGCCACCACTAATGTACTTTCTGTCTCTACGCATTTGTCAGTTCTGGACATTTTATGTTTTTATTTTAATGTAATACAAGATATTAATAAAGCAAATATTAAAGCTCTCCTTTTATTCTCTGAAAAATAAAAAGAAAATTTCATAAAAAATAATTAGAAAATGACCATAGTTAATATACTGTGTATCATGATCTTAAAAGAATGGCCAAAATGTTACTCAGAGTACAAGTGAGAGCCGAAAAAGGACTCTCAGCAGTTGTGGTAGTGCACACCTGTAATCCCAGTAGCCTCAGGAGGGAGGATTGTTGTGGGACCAGGGGCTATAAAGTGAGTTGAAGGTCAGCCTGAACTGCATAGTCTCAAAACCAAACCAGACCAAACCAGACCAGACCAGACCAGACCAAACCAAAAATAAATAAATAATAAATAAATAACTCTTACAAAGATGAAAAAAATAAAATACAAAAATTACTTTTCAATGAACAAATAGAATAGTACAAATGAAACAAATTAGCATATACCTTAAAATATTTTTGAGACAATGGCATAGATAATTTGCAGGAATTATTTGAACGTTTTCCTATTCCCCATTTATGTGTCTTTTGTTTTGTGTGCACATACATACACATTTAGTTTCTCATATAAGAGAAGCCATGTGATGTTTAAGCTTGCATGTCTGACTTATTTCACTTAACATTAGGTTCTCAAGTTGCATCCATTTGCCTATGAATATCATTTATTGTTATTTATGGCAGGATGGTACACTCCATTGTGTATAAACATCCTCTTTTCTTTATCCATTCATCTGTTGATGGACATATATGCTGTTCCCAATATCTAGCTATTATAAATGGTGCTGCCATAAACATGGGTATGCGTGTATCCCTGTAATGTGATGCATTTAACTCTTCTGGAAAGATATCCAGAAGGGGGATAGCTGAGTCAAATGGGACTTGTATTTTTAGTTTTTTCCCATGGGGGAGAAGGAATTCTGGCACATTGTTGGTCAGACATAAACTAATACATTCACTATGAACCTCAGTGTGGAAATTCCACAAAAAAACTAATATATGTTTGCGTTTATTATTTGATTTTTTTATGACAGCCATTGTTTCTGGGATAAGAATGTATCTCAGTGTAATTTTAATTTGAAGTTCTCTAATGGTCAGTGGTGTTGAACATTTTTATATGTATTTATTGGCCATTTGTATCTGTTCTTCTGAGAAGTATCTATTCATTTTGATTGCCCATCTTTTGATTGGGTCTTTTATTTTGGGGGTCTAATTTTTTTGAGTTCTTTATATGTTATAGATGTTAGTAGAACGTGGAATGTCTTTTCACTCTGTTGATTGTTTCCTTTGCTGTGCAGAAGCTTTTTAATTTGATATGATCCCATTTGTTGATTCTTGGTATTATTACTTGTGCTTTTAGGGTTCTGTTTAGAAAGTCCTTGTCTATATCGGTGTTGTCAAGAGTTTTTATCTCTTATCATCCAGAAGATGGTTTCTGTTTTAGCATTTAGATATTGTATCCATTTTGATTTTAGTTTAGTACATGATGAGATATATGGATCTAGACTCCTGCATGTGGGTATCTAATTTTTCTAGCACCATTTATTAAAGAGGCCATCTTTCCTCCAATGTATGTTTTTGGGCTCTTTGTCAAAGATCAAGTAGCTGAGTGTGCCTGGGGTTGTTTCTACTTTCTTTAGTATGTTCCATTGGTCCACATGCCTGTTTTTGTGCCAGAACTGTGCTGTTTTAGTCACAGTAGCTTTGTAGTATAACTTCAAATCTAGGATTGTGATACCTCTTTCTTTGGTTTTGTTACTCAGGATTGCTTTTGCTGTTCTGTGTCTCTTATGAATTGTAGGATTAGCTTCTCTAGATCTGTGAGAAATGCTGTTGGTATGTTAATTGGAATTGCATTAAATCTGTATGTCAGTTTTGGAAGTATAGCCATTTTGATTATATTTGTTCTGCCTATTCAGGAATAGGGGATGTTATTCTATTTTCTGATGTCCTCCTTGAGTTCCTTTTTCAGAGTGATGTATTTTGCATTTTAAAGGTCTTTTTCTTCCTTGGTTAGGTTAATTCCTAAGTATTTAATTTTTCTTGATGCTAATTTGGAATGGTTTTGTTTTCCTAATTTCTTTCTCAGTGAGTTCATTATTTGTATACAGAAATGCTATTGGATTTTTGTGTGTTGATATTGTATCCTGATACATTGCTAATTTATTTATTAAGCCTAGGAGTATTTTGGTGGAGTTTTTTGGGTCTGATAAGTAGAGGATCATGTCATCTGCAAATAATACTTGGACTTCATCTATTTTATACATATCCCTTTTATTTCTTTTTCTTGCCTGATTGCTGTGGCTAATATTTTGAGGAGTATGTTGAATGAGGTGATGATAGTGGACATTTTTGCCTTGATCCTGATTTTAGAGGGAAAGCTTTCAGTTTTTCCCCATTTGATATGTTGATTGCTGGTTTGTCATAAATGGCTTTTATCAGACTTGAGATAAGGTCCTTCTGTATCTATTTTCTTCAGTTTTTTTTTTTTATCATGAATTAATGTTGGATTTTGTCAAAGACCTTTTCTGCATCTATTGAGATGAACATGTGATTTTTTGGTCCTTGTTTCTGTGATGAATTACATTGATTGGTTTGTATATATTGAACCATCTTTGTACCCTTGGAATGAAGCTTGGTTTGTCTTGGTGTGTGATGTTTTTGATGATTTGTTGTGTTCTGTTCGCCGGTGTCTTGTTGAGGATTTTTGCATCTATGTTCATTAGCGAAGTGAGTCTGTAGTTCTCTCTTTGGTGGATCCTTTCTCTGGTTTGGGGCTCAGGGTAATGCTAACTCCCAAGAATGAATTTGGAAACACTCTTTTCCTCTCAGTTTGATTAATATTGCTGTTAGCTCTCTCCTGAAATTCTTACAGAATTGGGCAGTGAATCCATCAGGTCCTGAGCTTTTCTTAGTTGGTAGTTTTTTTTTGTTTTTTTTTTTAATTACTGCTTCAATTTCATTGCCTGTTATTGGATTGTTCAAGATTTTTAAGTCTTCTTGGTTCAGTTTTGGTAATTCATATATATCTAGGAACCTTTTCATGTTTTTTGAGTTTTCCATATTTTTGCGTATCAGTTTGAGAAATAGCTACCAACAATTTGTAGGTTTTGACTGTGTCTGTTGTGGTTTTACCCTTTTCATTTTTAATTGCTTTGATTTGTGTCTTTCCTTTTTTGAGTGAGATTGGTTAATGGTTTCCCTGATTTGTTTATTCTTTCAAAGGACAAGGTCTTTAATTCATTGAGTCTTTTATGAAGTCTCCATGTCATTGATTATGCTGTGATCTGTATAATTTCTTTCCTTGTACAAGGTCTGGATCTGTATTGTTCTTGTTTTTCTAGTTCTTGAGATGCATCATTAAGTTATTTATTTGGGCTTATTCTGCTTTTCTGGTGTAGCTATTTACAGCCTTTGCCTACTTTATTTGTTTGTTTTGTGGTTTTTTTGGTACCAGGGTTTGAACTCATGACCATGTGCTTGCCAGGCAGGTGCTTATGCCACTGAGCTATATCTCCAGCCCCTTTGCCTACTTTAATATTACATTTTCTTTAGAACTTAAGTTGTTAGAGTTCTAAATATATTATAGATATGAGTCCCTTTCCGATACATGCTTTGCAAACATTTCTTCCTACTCTGTGTGTTGACTTTTCGCTATCTTGTTGATGAGTATGAGGAATTAGTATTAATCAGCCTTTAGATATTTAGGAGAGTTTACAAATGAAAGCACCTGAGTCTGAACTTTTCTTTGTGGATAGTTTTTTGCTCACGAATTCAGTCTATGTTTTTTATAGGGCTTTTCATATTTTCTATTTTTTCTGAGTTGATTGATTACTTGTGGTTTCCTAGGAATTTGTCCATTTCATCTAATTTATTGACATATAGTTGTTTATAGTTGTTGCATTTTTAAAAAAAGAAACGAAAAGAATTTTTTAGGGAAGGATTATATAGGACACACTCAACAGTGGACGCCAGGTGCTAAGACGCCAGAGAAATGAGACACCTATACTTGTATTTTATCCTGTGAACATAGCTTGCTCTAACCCATTTGCTGTAGATTTGCATTTGTTGCCATTTTTTACTATTATAAGTACTATACTGCAGCAATGAACATTTTAATTGCATCATGTACATATGTAAGTGTGTTAGAGTGCAGATTGCTTGAAGGTAATTGCTGGGCCAGAGGTTTGTATATTTATAATGTTGATTTTTTCATCTCTTCTTGCTATGTTTCATTCTTTTACTGTCTTCTTGCTATGTTTGCTGATTTGTGTAAGCTCATTATGGCTGGATCCTGGAGTGGGTAAGAATATACAGTGTGGATGGTGCTTCTGTACCTAGAGCAAGTGGGAAGGGTAGGTTTGGGATCAGAGGGTTTTCTGGCTCCTTCTAGTCAAGGACGTTGGTGTCACAAGTTTGTTCCTGGTCAACTCTGTTGTCCCCCAAGCCTACTCCTGGTCAAGAGTGTTGAGTGGCATAGAGAGGTTGTTTGGAACCCACAGCAGGAGTGGGTCTCACCAGGTGCCCTCTTAAGAATCCTTCCCTTGGTGGCTCCTTTCTGATGTATTCTGAGGGGAGTGGGGGCCCCGGCTGGTTCTGGTTCATTGGTGTGGGCAGAGAAAGAGAGTGTTGGGAGGCTCTGCCTCTGCCCAAAGAAGTAACAAGGACAAATACATTCCTCATCACCACTGTCTTCCCTCTGGGGACTGTTTCTGTTCTGGGCACTCATTGACACATGACTGCCAATGCCCAGATGTGCACACTGATGTTAGTATAAGAAAGGGGGACTGTATTCAGTGGAGTCTTCTGAGGGACCCCTGCCTATCCTTCGTTAGGACAGAGCTGCCTGCTTCTCAGCTTTCACCCCCACCCCTCCATTCCTGTCTAGAGTTTACAGGGGAGACAACAAAGTAGATTAAAGTTTGAACAGATGCAGTTTGAGATTATAAAAATAATTCATCCAGGTACCTGGGGGAGGGGCTGGAGCTCAAGCCCCCTTGGCTGCCCTGGGGAGAGTGGCTCAGTGGTTTTTGGCTTGTTCTGTCCCGTACTAAGTGAAGTTCTATAGGAGGACACAGAAAGCCTGTGTTGCCACAGATGTCAGAAAACTACACGTGTTGTGCTTCTTGTCCCTACTGCTGGGTTGAAAACATCTCAAACCTGAATCCTACTGAAGGCTGAGTCTCTGCAAGCGTACTGGGGAAGCTAGGCTTTTCCTTAGGTCTTTGTCCCCCTACCTGCTAAAAGGACTGAGTGTGGCTTCCTCCTCTGGGCCCCTTGCCAGGCCAGGCCTGTGTTATTTTCTCTTCTGTTGTGTGGGATGCTCTGGCCCTCCAGCTCTGTAAAGGCAAAATCAAATTATCTCCTCTCTTGACCCAAATGATTTCATCCTCGGGGAAGGCCCTGGCTCTGCTTCCAGACGGTGAGCAGGAGGCTCTCCCAGCTGACTTCCTGGCTGACGCACTTTCTCTCCCTTCCCCCTTTGTGTCTTTCAGTCTGCGGAGTTCTTCGAGATGCTGGAGAAAATGCAGGTGAGCACCCCCAGAAGGGGAAGAGCCCAGCGGATCCATGGAGGGAGGGGCCCTTCATCCTGGACACTCTGAGCCCACTTTGCTGTTGCGTGACATAGAACACTTTGGAAGCTTCTGCCTAGGAGTGGGTGGGGGTGGGGTGGGGGACAGGGACTGGCTCAGGATGCCAGAAATGCCACCGCTATGGAGAGGGCTTGAAAGGGGCCATTGTTCTTGGAATGGGTAGGAAACAAATCCTGAAAAAGAAAGCTCCATCTGAGGATAAGCGTCTTGTGTCAGGGAGGCGAAGCTGCAGCATGGGAAGCAGACCCAAGTTCAAATCCTGCACCAGACACTTACTAGCCCAAGTTTCTTACCATTTCCAGGCCTATATAAATAACTAAGAATAGGAGTGCCTACTGTCCTCGTGTTTGGGATGAAATGAGAAAACATACGTAAGTAGTCAGTAGGCACTACGTTGAGTGGATTTGCAAGTCCTTCCTAATCACAGTCTGTGTCCTCAGGTTTTGAACCTTCGTATTAAGCTGTATTGATCATGTACAGACTTTTTTCCTGTACAGACAGTACAGAATAACAGCTATTTACATAGCATTTACATTGTATTAGGTATGGTTAGTAATCTAGAGATGATTTAAACTATGCTATATAGGAGGATGTGTACAGGTTCTGTGTAACCCTGTACCATTTTAGAAAAGGGACCTGAGTATTCATGGAGTTTTGTATCCTTGGGGATCCTGGAACCAGCGCCCTTGAGGTCAGGGCTCGCCAAGAAGAACTGTTGCCTTGAATGTGAGCACAGGTCCAGGTTTAATTGATATGATTGAGAAGAGTAGAGTGAAGAAGCTGATCATAGCACATAGTTCAGGCACTTCTCAGACTCAGAGATTGACAGGAATTCCTTCATCCTGACCGGGTGCTCAGATGTAAGTACGTTACGGTTATCATCCCCATGTTACAGGGGAGAAAACTGAAGCCCGGAGCTATTAAATAAAGCACTCAAGGGTACATGCTGGTAAGTGGCTGCAGGCCCGAGGCTGTAGCTATTGTGTTGTGATACTTTCTATCCTAAGTGGAAGGGAAAGATTCTGTAAGAGAGCCTGCAGGCTCCTGGAGGAGAGGCAGGAACCAGTGCCCTGTTCAGCCCTGAGATGCAGGTGGGCTTACCGGCACTCCTAGGGTGAGGAAGGGGTGGGGGAGACTGTTGGAGGGAAAAATATTAATAGTTTTGTCATCGCCATGGTGAATTATTAAGATTCTCCTGTGTGCCCAGCAGTGCGTGGAGTGCAAACTCATTTCATCCGTATTTAGAGAACTTACAGCCAAGCTGGGGGAAGGGGCTGGCATATACACTGTGTGACTGGGGGGAGACAGGGTATAGTTAATCACTCAGCTGCTTGGAGTCAACCCGGGACTTTCCCCTCAGCCCAGTGGGATCTGGCCGCCTTGGAAAACTGGTGGGGAATTGGCAGCTCACCCTGCCTTCTTCCTGAACTTCCATAACGTGAGCATCCTCACCCCCAGCTGGAGTCTCCTGCCTCCCTCTCACACAGGGTTTGCCTGTGTGAGAATATAATTCCACCCTACTTAACAGGCCTCACACTGGTCTGTTTTTAGAGGCTGCCTTTCAGCTGTTTGCCTCTCCAGGGCATGTCTTTTTATTCTCACTGTGGGTCTCCATGATGCCTAATACCCGTGGTAGTTTGCTGCTTCCTCTCAGTTAGGACTGGAAGCTAAAGTTCCACTGTGTAAGGCTCTACCATGTGCCTACTGGTGCCATCCTCATGGAGCCCATACAGTCTAGCAATTCTGTTGGCATGAAACTTACACCAGGGACTGGTGGTGATGGGATGCTGCACAGTATGGGCAAGTCCGTCCTGGCCATGGGCTCCGTCTTGCCTTATGTGGAAACTGAGCTGCAGAGCCATTAAGTGCTCAGGTCACTCTGCTAGTTGCGAAGAGCTGAAATGAAGATGCAGGACCCCCAACTCCTACCAGAGTCTTAAGAATTTGAAGAAGGCCACAGCTGCTGTGCAGCAAGGGGGCTGAGTGATCATGCTGTGGGTTCTTCAGGCCAGGGTTCAGATCTTACCCTGATGCCCACCAGCTGAGTGTCCTTGGTTAAGTCATTTTCCCTCTCCAAGCTTCCATTTCTTCACTGGGAGGAAAGGGGGAAAGAAAAGTAGTATGTATTGGAAAGAATCAGATGCAGATGAGAGAGAGCCCCTAGCTTGGGGCAGTAGCTGCGTTGACGGGGAGGGAGTGGAGTGGCCAGCGGCCCAAGTGAATTGCTCTCCTGTTCCAGGGACTGTTCCCAGACAGGGATGACTAACGCAGGACAAACAAAACATACTGTGACATCACTCTCCCACCCTCACCTGCCTGTTTGCCAACAGGGTCTGCAGGGCCACCCAGGTGGTTTTCTGACTGTGTGTGAAGAGCACCTATCTGGTGGGAAGGGCCCTCCCACACCCTCCTGAACAATGCTGCCTGGTGACTCAGCCCGGAGGAGTCTGGGGAAGCTGCATCTAAATCTGTCCAGTTAGCAGGAGCCTGGGTGTCTAGAGACCGTGGGGTGTGGTCATTCACCTGATAGGAAGCGGATCCAGCTTCAATTCCAAGCCTTGTCACTCACTAGCTATGTGACCTTAGGTACCCAACCTCCACTGGGGCCCCGGTTTCCTGGTTTGTGGAAAGGTGCTGTGAAGTTCAAAGGAGGCCACAGAAAGAGTTCACTTTGGAGGGTTCCAGTCCCTTATGTTCTGATTAGGCAAAGACTGTTTCTGGATTCCCCTGTCTCTGGAGCAGAACTCTTCCTCCTAGTTTGTTGCAGTAGCTTATGTCCTCGCCTGATTTACTCAGTGTTGGCGCACTATGTGTTCCCCTCTCACACAATCCAGTTAAGTCAGAACCCAGTCGTAGAACTGCTGGACCAGGCATTGCTCCTGAGTGTGAATTTCCCAGGTGCCTGCAGGTGAGTTCCTTTAATCCGGTTGCATTTATTGCGCTTGATCCTGGGAGAACTTCTTGCGTCTGGGAGATAGGGGTGCTAGTCTAATCCTCATTTTATAAATACAGCAGCCGGGACTCCATGGATTGCAAATAGGAAACCTGTAGCTCCATGAGGAGGAGGACCAGACCTCCTGCCTATTATCCACGGGGCTCTCATCAAGGAGGGGGTGGGGCTTGATAGCTGAAGTGCCAGAGTGCTGCCTCTGATACCTGCAGACATGGTTTCCCATCTTCCTTCTCAATTGCTGGCCCTATGGTGCCAGGGGAGATACTGAAGCTCTGGGACAGTAACACTGCTGAGCTGTGGTGATAAACCGTAGCATCTACTATTTGTTCTGCAGGCTTAACCCGTTACTAACCTTTCACCTGCATCGCAATAGTGAAGATCAGAACATGGACTCACAAAGAGGTTTCTGTGACTTACCCAGGGTCACAGACTTAAGTGGAGGTGTTGGGATTTGAACCTGTGGGATCCGGCTTTGGTCCCTGCTTTTGTAATAAAAAACATTTAAAATTTTAATTTTTATGAGTACAGGCTTACAGGACATAATTCATTGTCAGGAGTGGTACGTGTCCGTGGTACCTCTCAAGTCTTTTGTCCCTCTTCCCTATCAGCCCCATTTTTTGGAACTTTTTTTCTTTCATTTTGTTGCCAGCATCGGATTTATTTATTTCTGTCTTTATCAAGTTAGCTACCAGAAACACAGATTGACAGCCAGCCAGATAGGCCAAAAGCCATATAAAACATACATGGTGATTATGTCAAATCAAGGTTCACTTTTATTTTTTAGTTTTTTTTATTTTACTTTTTTTGGGTACTGGGAATCGAACTCACGACCTTGTGCTTGCCAGGTGGGTGCTGTGTGCTGAGCTATATCCGCGGCCCAAGATTCACTTTTAGATACATTTGGCCATACTGGACTGCAATAGCTTTTCTCTTTTTATTTTTCCTGTTGTCTTTTATTTTGTATTTATTTACATATTGTGTTTCTCATCTAATTGTGCTATTTAAGCTTCTGTGTCTGATTTATTTCACTTAATAGTATGTTCTCAAAGTATACCTATTTTCTTACAAATGACTTAAGTCTGCCCTTCTTTATGGAAGAGTAAAACTCCTGTGTGTATAAATACCACATTTTCTTTACCCGTTCATCTGCTGATGGATACATAAGCTGTTTTCAAAATTTACCTGTTATGAATTGCATTGCTGTAAGTAGGGATATACATTTATCACTGTAATGTGATGTCTTGAACTCTTTTGGGAAGATAACTAAAAGGCTGGGTCAAATGGAATTTCTATTTTTGGGTTTTGTGGCATAATCTCCATAATGATTTCCATAGTACCAAATTGCATTCCCATCAACAGTGAAGAAGGATTCTTTTTTTCCTGTAGCCTCTCTAGCATTTGTTGTTGTTTGGTTTCTTGATGATGGCCATTCTTTTTGGAATGAGATGGAATCTCAGGGTTGTTTTAATTTGTATTTCTCAGATGGCTAGTGATATTAAACATTTTTCCTGTATTTATTGGCCATTTGTACTTCTTCATCTTAGAATTATCTATTCATTTCAGGTTTCCATTTTTGATTGGTTCTTTAAACTTGGGGGACCTATTTTTTGAGTTCTTTATATACTATAGATATTAGTCCTTGGAGGAGTAGCTGGCAAAACATTTTTCCTGTCCTATAGGTTATCTTTTCACTTTCTTGATTTTTTTTTTTTTTCTACGCAGAAGCTTTCTAGCTTAATGTGATCCATTTGATTTTTGGTATTATTTCTTATGTGCAACCAGGGTTCTGTTCAAAAAGTCTTTGCCTACATCTATATCTGCAAGAGTTTACTTATTTTGTCTTCCAGCAGATTTAGTGTTTCTATTTTAATATATAGATCTTTGATCCATTTTGATTTTAGTTTAGTGCATGGTGAGAGATACAGGTTTACTCTTTGGTACGTGGATAGCAAGTTTTCCCAGAACCATTTTTTAAAGAGGCTACCTCTCTTCCAGCAAAACTATTTGGCTCCTTTATTGAAGATAAGGTAGCTGAGTGTCCCTGTTTTTACATCCTCTATTCTATTCCCTTGACCCACAAGTCTATTTTTTTCTGCCAGTAGCATGCTGTTTGTATCACTGGCGCTTTGTAATATCACTGGAAGTGGAGGATGTGACGCCTTGTCCTTGTGGCCCTGAATTGCTTTTGCTGTTCTAGGTTCCATATGAATTTTAGGATTTCTTTCTCTAGTTCTATGAGGGGTGTTGTTATTATTTTGATTGGGATTGAGTTAAATCTGTATAACGGTTTTGGAAGTATAGCCATCTTGACTATATTGGTTCTGCCTATCCAGGAATAGGGTATATTTTTGTATTTTCTGATATCCTCTTTGATCTCATTTTAAAAAGTATTGTGATTTTCATTGTGGAGATTTTTCACTTCCTTGGTTAGGCTAATTCCTAAGTATTTAACTTTCCTTGATGCTGTTGTGAATGGTACTGTTTTCCTAATTTCTTTATCAGTGGGTTCATTATGCGTGTACAGGAATGCCGTTGTGCTGTTGATGTGTGTGTGTTCATTTTGTATCTTGCTACATTGCTGAATTTGGTTATTAACTCTAGGAATTTTTTGGTGGCATTTTTGGGGTCTTCTGTGTAGAGGATCATGTTATCTACAAATAATAATTTAATTTCTTTGTTTTTCTGTATGTATCCCTTTTATTTCTTTCTCTTGCTTGATTGCTCTGGCTAATGCTTAGAGAACTATATTGAACAAGAGTGGTAGCAGCGGATGGCCTTGTCTTGTTCCTGACTCTAGAGGGAAAGCTTCTGACTTCTCCCCATTTAGTATGATGTTGGCCATTGGTTCGTCACAGATGGCTTTTGTCAGATTGAGATAAAGCCCTTCTATATATATTTTCAAGGTTTTTTCTTTAATGGGTGTTGGATTTTGTCAAATGCTTTCTCTGCATCTATTGAGATGATTGATTGATTTTTTGTCCCTGCTTTTGTTTATGTGGTATATTACATTTATTGATTTGTGTGTGTTGAACCATCCCTGCATCCTTGAAAGGAATTCTGCTTGGTTATGGTGCATGATCCTTGTAATGATTTGCTGAATTCTTTTTGCTGGTATCTTACTGAAGATTTTTGCATCAGTGTTCGTTAGAGATTGTTTATTGCAGAGATTTTTGCATCTTTGTTCATTAAAGAGTTCACTAAAGAGATTGAGTCTTTCTCTGGCTTTGGAATCAGTGTGACAGTTGCTTCCAGGAATTACTTTGGGAGTACTGTCTCCCTTTCAGTTTCATTAAAGAGTTTGTGAAGTGTCAGTGTTACATTGTCTCTACAGTTCTTGTGGAATTCATTGGGACCTGGATTTTCTTAGTTGGTACTTTTTTTAAATTACCTTTTTAATTTCATTATTAGACTACAGGTTCACTGAGTACTTATCAAAGATCTTCTGAATTTCAGCAGCATCCATTGTGATTCTGCCTTTTTCATTTCTAATTCCATGCATTTGGGTCTTTTCTTGCCTTATTTTGCTAAAGGTTTGTCTGTTTTGTTTATTCTTTCAAAAACTAACTCTTCGATTCATTGATTCTCTGTATTTTCTTAGTCTCAATTTCTTTAATTTGTAGTCTGATCTTGATAATTTTCCTACTCATACTAGCTTTGGATTTGCATTTTTTGTTTATTTTTCTAGGATCTTGAAGTACATTTATTTGAGCTTGCTTTGTTTTTCTGATGCAGGAATTCACTGCCATAAACGTTCCTTTTTGGACTACTTTCATTGTGTCCAAAAGATGCTGGTATGTCATACTGGCATTATTCTTTGATTGTAGGAACTGTCTAATTTCTTCCTTAATTTCATCTGTAACCCATTGATTACTCAAGAGGATATTATTTGATTTCCATGTGTTGGTGTTGTTTCTGTGTAGTTTCTTTCTTTTTTTGCCCATTGATTTTTAGTTTCATTGCACTATTATCTGATAATATGCATGGGATCACTTCAGTTCTTTTTAATTTGCATAAGCATGCCTTATGGGATAATATATGGTCCATTTTCAAGAACGTCCCATATGATGCTGAAGACAATGCGTATCTGTTGTGTTCAGGTTTAGAAGCTATATCATTTAGTGGTTTTTGGTGGTACCAGGGATCGAACTCAGGACCTTGCACTTGCCAAGCAGGCACTTATTCCACTGAGCTACATCCCCAGCCCTTGTGTTCAGGTTTAGAACTCTGTAGATACCTATTATGTCCATTTGTTTGAAGGTTTGGTTCAATGCTGTTATTTTCTTGTTGATTTCTAGTCTAGTTGATCTTTCCATTTGTGACAGTGGAGTATTGAGTGTCCCCATTACAATTGTATTTGTGTTTATCTGATTTTTCACTTCCATTGGTATTTGTTTTATGAAGTTGGGCACACTGGTATTTGGTGTGTATATTTTTATAACTGTTATCTCTTCCTGTTGAGTCATTCCTTTAACCAATATTAGTGATCTCTATATCTTCTGATGCAGTTTTGGCTTGAAGTCTGCTTTGTCTGAAGTTAGAACAGCTACTTTTGCTTTTTTCTAAGTTCCCGTTGCATGGAATATTATTTTCCATCCTTTGATTTTTAATTTGAAAATTTCTTGCTGAATGAAATGTGTTTCTTGTATACTGCATATTGCTGGGTTTTATTTCTTGATCTGTTCTACTAAGCTGTGTCTTTCGATTGGGGAACTGAGACCATTCATACTGAGAATTATTACTGAGAGATATTGACTTATTCCTATTACTGCTTTATTTTACTGTTGCTGATTTCCTTATTTTTTCCTTTTATTTAGTTGCTTATATTGCAAGTGTATTTTCCCTTTTTCGCTTGTTGGCATTGTTGGCTTATCTCTTTCTAGGATATACTTGAGAATTTTTTGTAATGCTGGTTTGGTGGTCATGAACTTCTTGAGGTGCTCCTTATGATGGAAATACCTTATTTCACCATCAGTTTTGAAGAAAAGTTTCATAGGATGCATAAGGAAGTTGTTACCTTTTAGAGCTTGGAACACTCTACTCTAAGCCCTACTGGCCTTAAGGTTTGTGTAGAGAACTTTGTTGTAATTCTAATGGGTTTACTTTTATATATGATTTGTTGCCTTTCTTTAACAGCTTTTAAGATTTTCTCTGAGATGGACTTCTGGTACTTTCAGTATAATGTGGTGTGGAGAAGTTTTTTTGGTTGTGGCTATGTGAGATTTTGTATATCTCATCTATTTATTTTGTTCTCTGTATTTGGGAAATTTTCTGCCGCTATTTCTGTGAACAGGTTTTTTTATGCCATTTGTGTTGCCTTCTGATTTGTTACTTATTCTGATTATTCTTAGTCTTCTTCGTGTCATCTAGTAGCTGTTGGATCCATTTTTCATGTTCTCTTATTGCTTTGAAGGTGCCTTTGAGTAGTTGGCTTTTGAAGACGTTATTTGTCCTCTAGTTCTGAAAATCTGACCTCACATCACTCAGTTCTGTTGCCTGTCCCTTGAATGTGAGTTTTAGTCTCCTGGGCTTCTGAATGACACCCTTTTTAGACTCTAATTCTGTGCTAAGCTGAATATTTATGTTTTGTATCATTTTATTTAGCACATATAGCTTTTTGTTAGTGTCTTCTGAAAGCGTCTGGATCATTTTGGTTATTACTTTCTTTATCTGTTTAGTTACATCTTTTGGGATCCCCTGTGTTTCTCTTTGATCTGTTTTCTAATTTCTTCTATTATCCTTGAGTAATTTAGTGTGTGGCATATGCTTTGGGAGACTTGAGGGCTTTCAGAAGTATTTTGTTGCCTTGTCTTCTCATATCTTAACCTTGTTTTATTTTTTAATGTGGCTTGTAGATGCTTATAGTGTAAAGACTTGGTTGCTAGTGTAGGGATCTTTTTAGTCACTTTTCAGTGATGTACTTTGGGTGTGGCTAAGTACAGTCCTTTGCCTCAGCCCCAAGATCTGACCACCTCAGTTAACTTGGGAGGGGAGAATTTGGTGTGATCAGCTGACACTCAGTTTGCTGGACATGTATTCTGTTATGTTAATGTCACAAGGGCAATCTGAGTGTTGGCTTGTAGAAAAACAGCAGCAGTTGTGCAAACCTAGAAATAGCAAGCAAATCAACTATAGCAGTATCATCCAAGACACACTGGAAATCAACATACCATAAGAACCAACCACATGAGGAAGCTGCACTGTGTTGGGTGGGACCAGGGTGGGGCTGTGCTGCATGTATGCACAGGCAGGTGTTGCAAAGAGGGTATCATGCTAAGGAGAGTGGTCTATAGCAGAGGAAGGGGAGGCTGAGTGCTGGAGGAAGGGCTTTGCACTTGGACTGGTTCTTTCACAGCAGTCTTCCCCATTCTGGAGATGGGAGCCAACTAGGGCTTCCCTGGAGGTTGGCAATAGGCTAAGATTGGACACCTTTTTAGGCATCTGTTTTTGAACACCACTGACAACAGAATTCTGACAGTATTTCATGACAGTGGACAGCAACAGTTCTACCACAGGTGCTTCTCGACTAAGAATTTTTGCAGACTATACTGGAGGAAGTCATTATGTGATACAGCCTCATGACAATGCTGAGGGAATCATGAGCGATCATAAAAGAGACAAATGGTTCAAAGAAAGCTTCAGAGAGGGGCTGGGGGTATAGCTCAGTGGCATAAGCACTTGCCTGGCAAGCGCAAGGTCCTGAGTTCGATCCCCGGTACCGGGAAAAAAAAAAGTTTAGAAAGCTTCAGAGAATGAAATATCTATCTTCCATTTGCAAGCGTGGCTAAGATAATGAAAAGTGCAATACTTCAAATCGGAAAGATGGCAAAAATTGCCAACACATGTGCTCCTGAAGCATACCTTCTTCAGAAGTTTAGAGAGGCTGTGAAAGGAGAGAAGGGAATCAGAAGAGTGTCCACATCTACGGATGGGCCTAGGGAGGAGCTCGTGGAGGAGGCCTTCACCAACCAGTTACCAACTGGCTTCACTGCTCATGGTCAACCACCAAATGTTATTGTTTATACAACATCCTATGAACAGATTTTTAGTGTTGAGCAGATTTAATTTTCATGATCTGAGGAAATGATGGAGGGAGGAGTGTAGAGAAGCAAGAGCCGGTACAATCTGGGATGGAGACAAGAAGAAAATAACTGGTAAAAAAGTGTCTTTTCATATATGAAAGAACTGTAATGCAGATTCCCAATGCTTGACTAATTGAGGTGTTAATCCTGACTTGGGAATCTTTTCCATGAGTCATTTTAAAGAAACATGGGGATTTTAAGGAATTAAAATGTTTTCATTTTGCACAAGAGTTTGTTGCTGGTATGATGCCTGTATGCCTTGTACACTGCGTTAGTACTGTCAGAGATTTTATAAACAGTTTCTTATTTTCATATGGAGTTATGTTACTTTTGTAATTCAGGTAAGCAGCTGGGTTCACTCATGATGTTTGTGCTTTAATAAGGTGTAAGGGTGGAGTTGAAAAAAAAAAAGAAAAACCAAGCTATGCACATGACCCTTCACCCTAGAGAAGAAATCCACAAACATCATGACAACCCAGATACTGATTTACAGTTAACTTATACCAAATGTGACAGCTGTATCTCTGCCAGTGGCAGAAAAGAATTCAGCAGCAATTTCATAGAGCCAAATAACTATCAAAAGATTAATAAAGCTTTGTGGTTCCACCATCAAAGTCATAGGATTTGGGAGTGGAGGAATGCAAAAGGAACAATCTGAAACCTTAAAATATATGATATGAGAAGGGGGAGAGAAGCAGAATGAAGGAGCCTGTGTGGAGTAGAAGGGCGTCCACAGCCAGGCGAAGGTAGGAGGAAAAATTGATGAGAAATGAAAGGGGAGAAAAAAAAGAAATTAGATAGGAGGCAAAATTAAGAGAGGAAAATTCAAGGGACAAAGTTAAATGGGAGAAGAGAAAAAATTTTGATTTTATTTATTTATTTACTTATTTTTGTCTTTTTGAGACAGGGTTTCATTATGCAGTTCAGGCTGGCCTTGAGCTCACTTTATAGCCCAGGCTGGCCTCAAACTCACAGCCATCCTCCTGTCTCAGCCTCTCGAGTGCTGGGATTACAGGTGTGTGTCACCACACCAGGCAAAAAATTTTTAAACAGACAAGAAAAGGAGACAAGAACCAAGGAAAAAGGACAAAGGAAAATTCCCTAAGCCCCAATAAACTTGTGAAGAAGAAAGGAGGAAAGAAGAAAAAAGAAAAGTAAAGAAAGCAAAATAACAAGAACCTAAAAGATACCAGGAAAGAGTGTACACACCCCCACAAACAAAAGAGAGACATTTCTCTGTGATTTTGAATGTGTGGTTTTCTTCCGGGATCTACAGTTTTGGGGCAGTGTCCAAGTCGAGACGTGTCTCTGTTCGCGCTGGCAGGAAAGGGAGGCAGTGACAATCCAGATCCATGCTACATGCAGGTGCCAGCAGACTGCATGATTAAGGTGAGGGCACCAAAGCCATGACTTTCAGACTGAGAGCACCTGAGGCTTCATTTGGCCTCTGGATGTGGGCGCAATGCCAGTACTCTCTAGTTCTAACCCCTCGGGAAGTGTTTTTGTCCCTGACCGCGGCAGTCTCTGGTGACCGTCTTTCAGTCACTGTGAGAATGTAACACTTGGGACCCCTGAAGTGAAGGTGTCCCATTGCTTCCGTGAGTCCCGGGTTCAGACAGTCAACCCTTCCTTGGAGCAGTGACCAACCAAGCGCTCTCTCCAGGGATACAGCGCGAGCTTGGATTGGAGTCACTCACCAGCTGTTGCCTGTTGAAGGGCTCACGTAGGAGCAGAATTCCGTGCTGTGTCTACGTCTCACAGTACCCACCGGTGTGTTTGAGCACCACATCTCTCTGAAGCCCTCTGGACTCCCCAGCTTTCACTTTGTCCCTGTGGATTTGGGCTCCTTTCTGCCAGAGCCATGAGCTGGGAGCTGGGGAGAGAGTGAGATCGTCCCTTCCCTTCTCCACATTGTGTGCTGTCTCTTCAGTTGCGCTGTACGTTTTAACTTTCCTGTCAGAGCCTTCCTGATTCCTGGGAATCTACTTTCTTTTTCTTCTCCAAGTTATTATTTTCCAGTGTCTGGATTCTGAATCTTGGGGAGGCTGAGCTGTTGTTGCTAACCACTGCACCATTTTCCTGAAAGTCTCTGGTTTTTGTTGGTAAGGAATCCACCCGCTCTCTCCGCACCATTGCAGACAAGGTCTCTCCATGTGGTTCAGACCAGCTTTGAACTCACTATGTAGCCCAGGCCAACCTTGAACATGAGGCGATCCTCCTGCCTCAGCCTCCCAAGCGCTGGGATTACAGGCTACACCACCACGCCCAGCAGGAATCTCTCTTTTCATCTCTTGATTCCTTCTCTATGCTTTCTTCAAACTCCCCGGATCCCTCTTTAGACTTGTGCCTGGTTATTTCCTACAAGTTTCGCAATCCCAGAAAGGAGATAATCTTTTCCAGTTGTCCTAGCGCACAGTTCAGGTTAGTAACTTGGTCCATGCTCTTAACCCAGCTTCCCTGCTGCCTTACCTGGGGCAGCTGTGAGGACTGACAGCCACAAGGTGTGGGGTGTGTGAAGGCCTGGTGTCTGCCAGCTGTCACGCGGTGGTCATCACTTAACTCCAGGGGTCAGGTGCCCAGGGACCCTGCCAGTGAGCCCCTCTGTGAGACCTTTGCTTCCATGGATCCTCTTTCCTTGTTTCCACAGGGGATCAAGCTTGAAGAGCAGAGGCCAGGACCCCAGAAGAACAAGGTGGGCCGGGTGGCCGAGGAGGTGGCCCGGTGGGCCTGATGAGGGTCCCTGGGTGGGAGGGGTCAGAGGAGGAGTAGTGCGCATGTGGTCTCATCTGCCTGATGCCTGCCTCACTGGGGCACATGGACTGTGCCCTCCTTAGACTTGTGCCTGGTGGGCAGCAAAGTAGACCCTGGCTCAACACGTTTAAGCAGCTTCTGAGTAGAGTGGGGAGCTCGTGCTGGGGGAGACCCTAGGATGGTGACTTGGCGGGCTCCTCCCCACCCCGTTCTGCACCTGTCCCTGTGGTGCGCAGGGCTGCCAGTCTCCATCAGCACTCATCGCCAGGTTCCATTTCCAGGGCCCAGGGGTGTAGCTTATCACTGGAAGGTTAGCTCAGTTACCTGGAGAGGGCTGCCGACGGAGGCTACAACCTCCTGTTTTAGCACCCTAGAGCACAAGCTGGTCTCCCTGGGGGAGGCAAGGTCAGGATCTTCATATGCTGCATCCCCAGCTCCTTGGGTTTGCAGCTGGGTTCTGTCAGCTTGGAGAGGAGCTTAGTGTTTCTCAGATGTTAGAGCCTGGAGGTGCCGCTGGGCTGCTCTTCCGGCTCCTGTGCTTCCCCCAAAGTCCTGGTGACAACCTTCTACGTCCCAAAACACCCTCCTCCCCAGACCCCAAAGAGGGACTTGGAGACAGCAGTCTGGTTTTATGGGAGCTCCTGGGACTAATGGTGGTGTTGTCTGGTTTGTCTTGCAGGATGACTATATTCCGTACCCCAGCATTGACGAGGTAGGCGCCCTGCTGCTGCACTGCAGCCTGATCTGGGTCCCGAGCCTGGAGAGATGATGGCTCTTCCTAAACCTGCGTGGAGGAAGACCTTGGGCCTGGGACTTGGGCCTGGGGCCTCTTTCCATCTTTGCCTTTGTGACCTGAGGTTGCCTGTGTTCAGATTGGGGGTGCCTATCCAGGCCTTGCCGCCCTGCGTCCCAGGGTCAGCCTGTGAAGCTGGAGATGCTGTGGGGTTCGGATTAGAAATCCATATTACTGCCTTCACCGTCAAATTCCAGGCTCCTCTCCTCGGAGCAGTGGAGAGGTGGGGGCACCACTGGCGCCTTCCACGTCCCCTGTGGTCCCAGGGCAGCTGCAAGGCAAGACCCTCCCTCTGCTTTCAGGTTGTGGAGAAGGGGGGTCCGTACCCTCTGATCATCCTGCCCCAGTTTGGCGGCTACTGGATCGAGGACCCAGAGAACGTGGGCACGCCAACATCACTGGGCAGCAGTGTCTGTGAGGAGGAGGAAGAGGACGGGCTCAGCCCCAACACGTTCGGCTACAAGCTTGAGTGCAAGAGCGAGGCCAGAGCCTACCGCAGGCACTTCTTGGGGAAGGTGAGGCCCAGGGGCCCTGGGAGAAAGGAACTGCCAGAGAGGGAAGTGGCACTCTGGGGGCCCAGGGGTCTTGTCTCTGGTCCCCCATGTGTTACTTCTGCCTTGTTTCAGGGCGCTCCCCTGCCTTGCTGCCTGCCTCTCTTACTGAGAGGTCTGACTGGCATTGTCCTGGGTCAGGGCAGGGCGGTATAGGACCCCTTGAAGGGTCCTTGTGGGGAGCATTCCAGCAAGTGCTATGGAAGGTAACAGGAGGGAAGTGTTTGGAGGTGAAGGAGGCTGGGGTGGACTTTCAACTGTTAAGGAAAAATATGCCCTTACACCTTGGGAACCTCTCTTTCCGTCTGCATACCTGCTAGCCGCCTCTTGGGATCTTGCCGAGACAGGTCCCCTGGGCAGTCCACGGGCTGGATGGTGTGCTGTGAGCTTCTCTGATGGCTTCAAAGTGGGAAATTTATATTTCTTTAAATATGAGGTGTGATCAAAATCCATAGTGAATGCCACTGTAATTCATTATAGTAAAAGACATATTGCCTTTTGTGTTTGTTTGTTTAAACACAGGATCTCACTATGTAGCCCAGGCTGGCCTCACACTCACAGTGATCCCCTTGCCTCTGCCTCCAGAGGGCTGGGATTACCTGTATGTGCCACCACGCCTGGCTTACATTGCCTTGAGTCCCCCTTAAGATACTTCCCTTCACTTTGAACACACTAATTCCATTGTCCTTACAACTTTTGAAAGCGGTTCTGGAAGTTCTTTCTCGTGAGTATGTTTACAAGGTATGATCTCACGTACAGTGAATGCTGCTGTCTTGTGCCCTCTGATGGAAAGACAGGTTTGTAAACATGGGCGAACATGTCCTCGTCCAGCTTATTCACCAGATACGGCACCGTGCAACTTCTGGCTCTTTCCCAAACCCAAAATGACTGTGAAAGTGAACATTTTGAATTGACTCAGGACACGCAGGCAGCCAGGAGCACATGACCAAAGACACGTACACAAGAAGACTTTCAGAGCTGCTTCCGAAAGTGGAAAAATGATAGGATAAGTGTGTTCAAAGGGAGAGGGAGTATTCTGAAAGAGATTAATGGCAATGTGTCTTTTATTGTAAAACAAACAAACAAATGACAAAGAACTACATTCACTGTATTTTTGATCATGCCTCTTGTGATCTCTTCTTCAGAATTGCTAGGATTCCCCCAGGTCCTGAAGGCAGATTCTGAAAGCCTTCACCCTAAGTCAGCTTTGGGCTCTTCAGAGTCTCATTTGGAGGAGGCTGCACCCCAAACGGCTGAACTCCAGGGAGGCCTGGCAACATGCAAACTCCAGGGCCCCAGCCTGATTCAGTGGGCCCGGAGTGGCGTCCGGGCAGCCCTGTGTTTGTAGTCTCTGCTCTCACTGAACCATAGAGTGTGCCTCTGGTGCCAGGGACCTCTTGGCTTCTGTTGAGTGAAGGTTCCTTCCAGCTTCCTTTCACAAGTACTCTGGAGTGGTGAGTGGGTTCTCCGGGAGTGAGAAAGTGAGCTCAGTATCCGGTGGTGAAGAGTTGAGACAGATGTGGGTTTGAATCCTGGATGCATCACTCACTGTTTGTGTGACCTGGAGTGGTTACTTAACTTGCTTGGTCACCGGTTTCCCCTTCTGTGTGGAGTAGAGTGAGGACCTCATCTCCTGCATAAAGTCTTGGTTAGGATAAGAGAAGACAGTGGTTATGAAGCCCACAGCGCGTAGTGCCTGGCATATCCTGAGGTGCCTGTTAATGTAGTTGTCGTCGTCATCATCATCATCATCGGTAGCTGCTGCAGGAGCAGCGGCCCAGCAGCCTTTGCGCCCTCGTTTCTGTGGGGCTTCTCCCTCTTGGTGGTGTGGTGGTTTGGGGCACACTCGTGGAGGCTCTGTTCATCCTGATTTCTGTTTCTAGGATCATCTAAACTTTTACTGTACTGGCAGCAGCCTGGGGAACTTGATTCTGTCCATCAAGTGTGAGGAAGCAGAGGGGATTGAGTACCTTCGGATCATCCTCAGGTAGGGCTGCTGCACTGGTCCAGGCCACACCTTTTCCAGTCTGGTCTGGCTGAGTTGGAGGGACCAACCTGCTGGAATCCTGGAGCTGCAGATGAAGTTGCCAGGCATGGAAGTCCAGGTGTGATCCTCAGAGTCACCTAGAACAGACCTTACCTGCCTTTTTTCATTATGAGGGACTGTGATGGGAAGATAGAATAGCAGTGACTCAGGCTGAGACAGACAGGTCCATGTCCTGGAGAGGGTTAACCATAACACTTCCTATGGTGCACACCCCGGAAAGTGGACCCCAAAGTGTCCTTATGTATGCCAGGTTCCTGAAGCTGGAGTATTGTTCACAATAGGAGCCCTCATTTCTAGCCGAAGCCAGACCTCTCGCTCTAGGCTATGAACTCTTCAAGGTCAGGAACTGGTACTGATTTCTGTTTGGTCCCACTAACATGCTTTGTAAAACCTCCTTTGTACCAGGAATTGGGGGTAGGAACGGGGGATGCGGTGATGACCAAGGCATAGTTCCTGTTCTCTAAAGGCTTATGGTTAGCAAGAGAGAAAAACAGAATTTTATTTTATGTATTTACTTGTGTTTTTGGTACCTAGATTTGAACTCAGGACCTTATGCTTGCCATGCTGGTGCTGTGCCTCTGAGCTGTATCTCTAGCCCCCAAAGAGAATTTTAATATGAGTCACAAACATTATTAGTATTATGATCAGGATGCAGTGGATCCCAATGGAGGCTGTTCTTGTCCTTGTTGAGGGGTGTTGGGGGCAGGAAGGCCAGAAAGCCAAGGGCTGGCTGCTCCTTAGAAGGCTACTGTCAAGCTGTCAAATTCTCAATCTATATTTGTCAAAGTAAATAAATACGGGAAGGAACAAGAATATGTAACCTTGCTTTGGGAACAGTAGGAGGTGGTGTGGTTTGAGGAAGTCCTCAGCCACATCCAGCTGTGGTTTGCTTCTTATTTAGAAAGGAAGTAGTTGTCTTTGAATAGGTTCACCTGATTAGACAGTATCTGCAAGGCCTGGAAGAGTCAAGTAAATAGCCAGAGGTAATTCTCTGAGGGACTGATACCTGAATCCTGTCTCCAAATAGGAGTTCTAGTTAGATAAGCCCTTGCAAAGAGAATTGCTTCCTTTCTTAATAAAAATGAGACCCAGATTGTATGGTGTCTCTGAGTAAGATCATAACTGAACTCAGAGATCTGAGCCCCTTTCCCTAATGCTGTATTTTACTAAAAGGCTGCATCAACACTGAAAGCTAGAGAGAACAACATACACTTTGGTGGTTTTTTAAAAATTATAGTCTATGAGACAGGGCCAAAATAGAGGCGATACTGTGCTGAACTTCAGTTCCCCTTCCTTAGAAAGCAGAGTAATATGGAAATATGAAATTGGAGGTTCCAGAAGGACCCTACACTCTTTAAGAATGACAGGGAGCCCTGCATAAACAGAGATCTTTTCACATGGAACTACTTTTATTGTTTTGGGTCAAGAGCATTTGAAGTCAGTATCTTAGGGAGCCCAAAGGCAAGTTCAAATGTGGCTCTCCCTGGTAGAAAGCCAGTGCATTGTAGGGTGGCAGAGAGAGGCCATACACCAGCTAGGAAGCTGGACAGTCACATCATATACTTGAAATGATTGCCAGGCCAAACTGGAAACCAGGCATAACAGACAGGCCCCATGGCCTAGCAACTTTACCAAAAACAAAGAAGAACTTATCCAGAGATGATATTCACTTGTTGGCAGTGACTACTGTCCCAGCTTCTTCCTCATTTGCCACAGACTTCTGGATTATTTATGTCCCAAATATATAACAACCAGACCTTCACCCTAAAACCCAAGAAGTGCATCATAACCTTTGTGTGTGCCATGAGAGTTGCCAAATAGAATCCACGTACTGTTTGGATACCTTTCTTCATGTATTTCAGGACCACTTGTATTTATTTGTTGTGAAATGTCTGCATATAAGCCTTGTTCCTTTTTAAAAAAAAATTGGGTTTATTTGAAATTTCTATTTTTAAAAAATTCTCATAGGTCATTCTTGGTAACAAGTAGATTTAAGAACTTTTGAACTGTGAAGTAATAGAAGTGAATTTTTTAAAAGCAAACACATTCCTAGATATATTCGCTTACAGGTTGGCAGTGAAACTAGAAATGAAGAGAAAAAGAATGTTTTTGAAAGCCCACTTATCAATAAAACACTCAGTACTTTCATGAGTAATTTTAAGGCCAAGGAAACCAAAGCTATAGTTAGAGAATATTTATAAAGTAATGACATTTACAACATTACACAAAAAATCTTATAGGTTGTAGTCAAAGCTATACTTAGAATAAAATTTATGCTGTAAGCAGTTTCTTACATAAGGAAGAATTTTTCTGTTGTTATTAGCCTGTCTGTGTTCCAGTTTCCTCACCTGTGAAATGGTGGGGCTCGTGTGTCCCTAAAAATTATTGAGAGCTCATGTGTAAATCGGAACCTCACATACTGTAGCTACTCCAGAATAGTAGCTTCTATTGTTATGGTCAGTATTATTATCTAAAGGGAAAGGAAGGAATGAACAAAGATTGGATGAGAAGCAAATTAGAAATATGAAGAACATAAAATTTGATAAATAGACCTAGGGTTCTTTAGGGGAAAATAAAAGAAGCTGGATTAGTTAACTAGCTAGTCAACTAGATAAAAGGAGGAAATAAAAGGGTACAAAATCAGGTCTAAAGAAGACATATAAGTGGACGTGAAGATTAAATAATTATCAGTGGACACTGTGTTTGGGTCAGGCTATTACAATGGAAATGTTACTTGAAGCAGATGCCCTTCTAGTATACATTACCAAATGTGCCTCCAGAGGAGGTAAAAACCCAAACATATCAATAACTATGGAGTACATAATAAAGGTTCTCAAAGAATTCTCTCTCCAAATGTTTCTAGATTTAAATTTTTTTTCAGCTAGGTACTTTAAACTTTAAATAACATATTTTATATTATTTAAACTATTCAAGGGAAAAAATATGGAAAGCTCCCCAGTTAATTTAGTAAGGCTTAAAAGATCTTCATGAAAAAAAGGCAAGTGAAATATAAATAAAAAAGAAAAAATAAAATAGGATCCAATATTTCTTATGAATATAAAAGTAAACATTTTAAACCAAGTATCAGCCCCAGAAACTCAATTCCAAGTAAGCTATTAGGAATAATTCACCGTAGTCAAGAAAAAGTTATTTTAGCAATGTAAGGAACTAGGGCTAATGTGAGAAAATGCATTATTCACTTAGCGTTTGCATAACCACTGCTGAATCTGTGACAGGCTTCATCTTTGGATGGGATACCGGGAGGAGGAAGTTCCCACTTTGTTACTTGGCCCTGGAGAACATTCAATGTGTTTTAAATATTTTTTATTTGTTTGTTTGTTTGTTTTTTGAGATGGGGTTTCACTATGCAGTGCAGGCTGGCCATGAACTCACAGTCACCCTCCTGCCTCATCCTCCTGCCTCCAGGCATGTGTCACCATGCCTGGCTGTTTTAAATATTCTTATTCCTCTTGTCAGACCTACGATCTTGTGGGCATGGATTGTCACAGGCTAGGGAGAGTGATGCAGAACATGGCTGGGGAGGGAGAACTGAAAGAAGCTCAAAACAACCTGAGTGTGGAACGAGCATTGGAGTTGTGTGCAGGATTGAGAGCAGTGGGAAAGCTGTGGAGGGAGGAGGTCACGGTCAGATCTGTCACATAGTCACTCTGGTACAGAATACGGAGAATGGCTTGGAAGGTGCTGTGATGAGCCAGGGGCGATCCAGGCCACCAGGAGCATAATGTAAACGGCACCTCCAGAGCTGTGCAGATCAACAGCCACACAGAGAACGGAACCGGGATGTCTTGCACTGAGAATAGAGAAGAGTGGGTGGAACATCCCAAACACCTGAGGAAAACTGACATTAAGAAAGACAGCCCAAATGCCGACACATGGGAAGCTAGATGAACTGCTGAGGAAATGCAAATAATATGCTTTCATGATGACTTAGATATACGTAAGATCCTAAGGAGACAGAGATGAACAATATCTATAGAACGGGTAATAGATTGCATTAGAGAGATATGAATCAAAACCACATGGATATATAAGGAAAACAATTAGAATTAATAGAAAGAAAAAAGAGTGGTTGAAATGACACATAGGATAAAATACAGTCTGTGCAAAGAGTGAATTTGTAAATCAAGATAGTCCCGAGGAATTCATCCAGAGCACACACAGATAAAGAGATTAAGTATATGAAAAAGAAGATCAGATATGTGGATAACAGAGGGGACAGCCTCGGCATTAGCCTCAAAGGAGTTCAGAAGAAAAGCAGAAGGAGGTTAGGGAACAAGTACCCGGAGGTAATAGCTGAGGAAGATTTAGAATTGCATAAAGTACACAACCTGCTATTGAACCCAATTTCAAAACAAAATAGTACTTCCAGACAGGTCAAAGTGGAACATCAGAAATCAAAGTTTAAAAAAACACGAAAAGGTAAAGACAGGTCAGCTTTGAGGCAGTGACAAGGTCGAGAGCAGAGTTCTCCTTAGTTGTAAGTGTCGGGAGACAGTGGGACAGCGGGATCTTTAGGGTTTGAAAGCACGCAAGCGAGCAAGAAAGGTGGGGCGAGAAGAAAGAAACACTCTGAAGATTCTTTACATGGAGAAAGTATCAGCAAAGACAAAACTGTTTTCAAACATAAAGGGTAAAGAGTGTGTGCCCTCTTCCACTCTCCCTGGAAGAACTATTAAGGGAAAAAAAAAGAGCCCAGAAGGAAGCATGCAGTTAAAAAGTAGCAAGAGATAGATGAAGCATATTAATTAATTTGTGTACCAACTGGAAAAAAGAAGTAACTTCTGGCATGTTTTAAAGAAGGCCTGAAGTAAAATGATGAATAAAAGTAGCAAGGAACAGTAGAAAGGGAAGAATTCAGTGGATAAATCATACTTTATTGTTTTAATTTTATTCCCCCATCCTGAGTGAGAGAGAACAATTTTAAAGTTTATTGGAAAAAATATGTGTGTATATTGGAAGATTCAGAAATATAACCTATAGCTCCTAAACTAGCAGAGAGATAAAAAGAGAATAATAAAACAAAACCAGAAATACCTACAAATGTTAGATGGGCATGGTGGTGCATGCCTGTAATCCCAGCACTTGGGAGGCTGAGGCAGGAGGATCGCCATGGGTTTGAGGCCAGCCTGGGCTACATAGTGAGTTCATGGGAAGCTGGTAAGACCCTACCTCCAAAAACAAACAAACAAATAAACAACCTACCCAAAACCCCCACAACTTTATTCAACTGAAGGCAAGAAAGGGGTGGGGGTGGGGAGGAAAAAAATCCCACAGAGACTATACAATATAAACATAAAATGATAGATTAGAAATAATTTCAAACATGTTAGTAGTTGCAATAATTATAGATTAAATTAGCCTATCAAAATGTCAGCCTGTCAGATTGAATTAAAAATGCAGCTATATTCTGCTTATAAGAGCCATACTTAAAGCAAAATCAGACAAAATAGAATTCTAGGAAAAGAGCTTTTGGGGTACAGGAAGTACTCCCATGTAACTTGGGAACATGATATGTAGCCATGTTCTTTCTTCCTTTTTCTCTTGGACTTTTCTCCTGAGCAGTCCCCACAGGAAGAGTCTTGTGTCTGCCCAGGACTGTCACTGCCTGTGACTGGGTGGGTACCAGGTCTAACCCTGAGGTTTAGTTAGAAGGACTCATTTCATGTTCATAATAATCACTGTGTTCCTAGGTGGTCTTTACCAGTAACGAAGGGGTTGTTTTCACTCCCAACTGCCTTACTCTTTGTTATGATCTTGTTTCTGATTCTGTTTAGAATCTGGCTAGGGAAAGATGCTTTTTATTGAGCCCCCTCTAAAGCCTCAGACTAGATGATGATAAAGAGGATAGGCCACTTAGGCCTAACAGTCACGGACAGGTACTTAGGAACACAACCTTAAATTTAAAAAGCAAAACCTGACATACATATGGGGAGAAGCCACTGGGCGTCGTGGTGCATGCCCATGGTCCCAGCTGAAGGGTGAGGCAGGAGGATTGCAAGACAGCCTAGGCAACTTAGTCTCTGCTTCAAAGTCAAACAGAAAAAAGAACTGGGGTGTAGCACAGTGATAAAATATTTGCCTAGCATTTGTGATGCTCTGGGTTTAATATTCAGTACACAACGGCAGCAGCAGCAACAGCAGCAACAGTGGTGGGGCGGGGAGTAGACAAGTCCTCAGTTTACAGTGGGAGATTTTTGTGAACATTTTTCAGAAAACAGTGGGTCAAGCAGTCCAAGAACATTGCAAGGATGTAGAAGATTTGAACAATACAGTGAAAAAATTTGATCTTCTAATTTCTATTCCTACTTCCCAGTCCACATATGCAGTATGAAAAGTAAGTAAATAAAAGGTCCATGTATTAAGTCAACAAATTTCAAATAATATCATATAGGTTATAGTCTCTGAATATAAGACAACTAATTTATAAAGCAACAATTGTAGTATTGGGAGCTGGGCCTGGTGGTGCACGCCTGTAATCCTAGCTCTTTGGAGGCTGAGGCAAGAGGATCACTGTGAGTTCAAGGCCAGCCTCAGCTATATAGTGAGACCCTGTCTCAAAAACCAATCAAACAACTAAACAAAAAATTGTGGTACTGAAGGAAACAAATTTCATATTAAAGCTTCATATTAAAATTTAAAAGCCCCTTTTAAACAACTCCTGGGCTAAGGAGGAAATCACAAAAGAACTGACAAAATATTTAGAACTAAATGACAGTAAAAATACCACCCATCAGAATGTGTGGGATGCAGGAAAGGTGGTATTTGCAGAGATGTATGGCCCTAAATATATTTTGTAAAAAGTAAGAAAGATTGGATGTGTGTGCGTGCAAGCCAGGAAGTTAGCAAAAGAGTAGAAGAAAGAAACCTGAAGGAAATGACAGGAAATTTAAAAAAAAGAAAAAAGCAAGAGAAAGGGAAAATAAAGAATAGAGATGATCAACAAAACCGAAAGCTATCTCTGAAAAAATGAATAAAATAGCCAAACCCTCAGCTAACGGCTTGTTAAGGAAAACTGAAAAGGTGCAAATAGTATTAAGCATTAAAGGAAAGGACAAACGACTAACAACAGTGAAATCCTAAGAGAGAACCAAAACCAACTTTGATTCAGTGCATTTGGTGGGCATTTTTATAGAAAAACTTAAATTATCAGAAGTGATTCAGTGAGAGGCAGGAAGCCTAAACATTCACCACTAAAGAACTCTAAAGTATCTTCCTATTAAAAGCAAAAACAAAACAAAAACCCAGCAGATTGGGTGCAGTGGCCCATGCTTGTAATCCCAGCTACTCAAGGGGTGGCGGCAAGAGGATCACAAGTTCAAGGCCAGCCTGGCAGTTTAGGGAGCCCCTGTCTCAAAATGAAAAACAAGAGTTGGGGCATGTAGTTCAGTGGGAGGAACAGAGTTGAAAGCCCAGTACTGAAAGTCAAATGAACCAACCCAAACAAACCAAAGTGAAAACAGCAGACCCAGACATGTCAGAGGTGAGTTTTAGCAAATGTTTAAGGCATAGAAAATCCCTGTATTGTATAAACTATTTTAGAGGACAGGAAACTATCCAACAATTTTGTGTGGCTGAAATAATACCATACTATCCAAAGCTAGCATTGGAAGTACAAGGAAAAAAAAATAGGCCAGTGTTTCTTTTGAACATAGATATGAAAATATGAACTACTAATCAATGGAACTTAGCAGGATACTAAAAATAATATAGCATGAACAATTGGAGTTTTACCCATAGAATGAAAAGATGGCTCAACAGAAATGTAATCCACCAGGTTAACAGATTAAAAACCATATGATTATCTCGGCAGATGTAGAAAAGCATTCATGAAAATTCAACACTTTCATAATGTGCTAAATGAATCAGGGGAACAGGCTAAATTTAGGTGAATCCCTTCATAAAGCAGACTCCATCCCATTTATATTTTGAGTAAATCCAGATTTTCAAATATTAGATTTATCTTTTCATACCAGTTCATTTGCATGTCCAAATCCAAATATATATGTAGAAGCTAGACCCAGTTCTTGGGGGAGAATAGGAGAACCTCACAAACCTTAAAAAAATAATAGTGACTTCAAAGGTGGCTAATTGCATTTCCCATATTTCGGTGGCAGATGACGTTGCCAGACCTGTACTTTAAATATCCACCCACCCTGGGGTACCTATACAGGATTCCATATTCGTACTGTTTGAGAGTGGTGCTTCATGCGTGGGCTCCGTGAATATGGGCTGATCTGCCCCTGGAGAGACCTGAAGCAAGGGCCCCGTGTGGTGTGACCTCAGCCACCTTCCTCGCTGACTCCGTTTCTTATGGATGCCTTGGTCTCTCCCTTGTCTGCACTATAGGTCCAAACTGAAGACAGTGCATGAGCGAATCCCCTTGGCTGGACTGAGCAAGTTACCCAGCGTCCCTCAGATTGCCAAGGTAACCCTCAACCCCGGAAAGAAGAAGGTGGCTTCCTGTGTCATCCTGAACTGGTCTCTGGGGGTCGGGTTCAGGCCCCGCCCTTGGGGGAGGCCACTTTTTTCTAACACCTTCGACTTCATGGATGAGAGTGGTGGCTTTTGGCAGCTGTTTCTGCCTTCCCTCCCACTCCTCTCCTCACCTCATCCTTGCTGCATGGTCACTGCCCCAGGTAGTTCAGAGCTAGTTTTGGAGAGAAGAGAAGGTGGAGGGTGGGCTGGCCATGGTGAATGCTGTAGGATTTCAGAGGAAGGGTACAAAGGGTGGCCAGGAGAGCTTTCACAGCTGAGGATAGGGCGAGGGATGATCCAGACCCAGCGCTGCCTCAAGTAAAGAGTTGTCATGGGCCCCATGGGCAGAGGGGCCCATGTCACTGCTTTGAAAACGGAGCTTGGGAATGGAATCAGCAAAGAGGGGTCGGCTGGGTTGAGTTGGATCTGCACTCTGGGAACAGGAATGCTAAGAGAATTTGTGCCAAGTACCTTTGGTGGGAGTTGAGGGGGTGGCTTTTTGGAATTGTTTATGATCAGAGTGGAGTTAAGCCTCAGCCTCCCACCTCACACTTTATCAGGGAGCTCCAGAGAGGTTAGTTAACTAGTATGGGCATACACTGGTGAGTAGCAGAGTCAGAATTTGATCTCAGAGCCCTGACCCCATCCGTGTTACCCTTCTATCCTGCTTTCTCTTGTGGGCACAGAACCTTTGATGTGTTCCACAGATTCGGCCCCTGAACTACGTGTTTCTCTGCCCACTTAGGCCTTCTGTGATGATGCTGTGGGGCTGAAATTCAACCCTGTCCTGTACCCTAAGGTGAGGACCTTCTTGCTCCCCTTTGCCTGTTATCCAGGACTCTGCAGCTTGGCATGGATTTTCACTCCCATGGCTTGCTCTGTGGGGCATTTTCTGCATCATGGTGGGGTTTTCTGGGGTCTCTATGATAAGCTTCTTTCTCTTTCTCTGCCCCTTTTTCACAGAGTGGTCCACTGGGAACCCATCCTCAGTGTGCCTGGGTCTCCAGCCTACCTGAGTAGGTCCCCGGCTTGCTGTGAGGGTGGCAGAGGGTAGTAGTTTGGTAGCTTCTTTACATCAATAGAGTTGAACCTCCCTGAGGCCTGTGTTGGCAGGACATGATTCTCCCTGTCACCGGGAACTGGTGCTGATCCACTCTGCCATCGTGGGGTGGTAGGGTACTGAGGGTGGGCACAGACTAAGAACTAAAAGGTCAGACTTCCACTCCCTGTTGCCGATGCTGCCTCAGCTCTGAGGCTTTACAAGCCCCTGCTGGCCTTAGTTAATAAACTGGCTGGTTCTCTGATAGCAGTTTTCTTAGCATTGGCCTGATCTTGACTCCAATTGTGATGTAGAGATGTGAGTCGCAAGAAGCACAATAATAATGAAACCAACCAACACATCCACTCAAGAATGATTATGGCATGACAGGGCTTAAATCACCCAGGATAGAAAATTGCTTGAAATTGGCCACAGGAAAGGATCCTGTGAACTGACTGAGCCAGCAGGGTCTGGAGGGAGTAAGCAGAAGCAGAGCTGTGCTTCCAGGCTTTTGCTGTGGCCAGTGCTGTGGCCGCTGAGGCTTGCTGGGGTGGGCTGTTTCCATGCCCCAAACTCCAACTCTGATAACCAGAAACTATATGATGTGTGTCTGGTGGGGAAGAGAGGCCCCCATCCTGGTGAAACATCCAGAACCTTTTGGAATAAATGCCTTAAATGTCCATGACTGAGTGTGACACACTCAGAAACATCTATTTGTCCCTCTGCAAAGTAGCAGAGCTCTCTCCTGAAAAGCCCTTCTCCCAAGTGTTTCCTTTTAGCCATTTTAGTGCCTGTAGACACTATCAGTAATGTATGTGTACCACTGAATGCTTCTTATCATTCAGACTGACCTCTTTTTATAATTAAAGCTGAATTAGTGAAGTTTAACCACACATTAAAACCCCAGCATAA
Source organism: Dinomys branickii (assembly GCA_004027595.1). Lineage (NCBI taxonomy): Eukaryota > Metazoa > Chordata > Mammalia > Rodentia > Dinomyidae > Dinomys > Dinomys branickii. Next base: position 52,962 of record PVLD010003344.1, on the reverse strand, counting down.
AGACCTAACTGAACTATAGGTTTGGCCCTTTTTAGTTGTCAGATCCTGTTTACTGTGATGTGCGTCTACATGGTTCTTGCTATCACTTGTTAAGCCAACAGCCCTGTGCCATACTGGAAGAGCAGCTGTATTGTTATGTTTTCTTTATCTGAAAACATCTATAACTGTTTAAGACCACTTGGGATGTTAATCTGGCTAAAGGGTGTGTGTGTGTGTGTGTGTGTGTGTGTGTATGTGTTTTAGAAATTTGCAGAGTTTAGAATGTTACTCGGAAGGTCTCCATGGCTTGGTCCCTCTTCCTGGCAGGGCAGCAAGATCCTCTCCTTGGACTCATCCCAGGCAGGAGTGAAGGCTCCTGGGCAGCTAGCAGGGTTCTTGCTGGGGATGCTGAAAAGTGTCCACTTCCTCAGGTAGCTGAGAACCGAGATATGCAGTGAATAGCAAGCTAACCTGGGCCTCATATTCTAGCCAACAAATTATGCCTGCTTTGTTCTTTGCTAGCATAACACATGGTCGGATCCCTCCTTTTTATTGTGGAAGGATTCCCAACAGCACCTAAAACCTGGTCAGCTCTGATTTCCTGGAGGTTCATACACAGTGATCATAATAATAATGATGATGGTGGTAGTTGCTCTGTGCTTAGTACTTTATGTGACTGATCTCATTGAATTTTCATCACTACACATTTCTATTTGGCAGAGGAGGAAACCAAAGTCCAGAGAAATGATGTGTCTCACTCCGAGTCACGTGGACTTGGAGCAGATTCAGAGCTAGAATTCATGTATTTATTTTTACCCCAGCCATCAGCTCTATGGGGCACAATGAAAAATTAGTTGGAAACAGTGGGCAGGTTTCTTTTTTCTCTTTGTGTATCTTATTAAGATGTGTTCCTCTTCAGAGGCTGCTTATTTTATGGATAAAGGGATTAAGTCCAGATAGGAGCAGTGACCTGCTCATAATTATACTTCTGAAAAAGGTGGAATTAGAACTAGAGCCAGCCTTGGCAGCAGGTTTTGGGTTTCTGGCTTTACTTTTTACATGATAGATAAAATACTGGGGGCAAGTTCGTTCCCTGAGTCTCTCTGGACTCTGTGTGCTCAAGCTGTGGCTGGGACATTTGGATGGGAACAGAATGGAGGATGCAGAGGTTAATGCTGGGTACTCCTTGAGAAGCGCCAGTGTTGGGAGCTAGCTAACCTCTTTGGAGTTGTCTCCTGTCTCTTTCTCTCCCTCACATGTGTAGAAATCTCTTCCTGGGAACATACTTGGTGCCCAAGTGGGTGCTTCTTTTTTCATTTGCTTCTCTACTTGCTCCAAATTAACAACAGTCTTGATCGTTTTTCCTCCCCACATTTTCTAGGCCTCCCAAATGATTGTGTCCTATGATGAGCACGACGTCAACAACACATTCAAATTTGGGGTCATTTACCAGAAAGCCAGGCAGGTAAGCACCATGAATCCATATGGCTTCTCACTGAGGACTCCTTATCATTCTATCTTAAGTGCAGGAGCCCAGAACTGTGTTCTTGAACAATCTACGTATAACTGTCACATGGAAGTATGAATTGGACTGGTGGTGGCAGAATCTTCAAGGAAGGCTACTTCTTACAAAAAAGCCTGCAGTTCTTTTAAATGGTGGTTGTAAATGGCTATGTGATTTTTAAACTGTAGAGTCTGATTATTCCTGGCTGTCTCAGTAAAGCTAATTCTTCCTGGTTGTCTCAGCTTCTGTTTATCTATCGCCTGAAAGTCAAATTATCAAATTAAGTAGAGAGATCAGATTAGCTTAAACTACTTTTTAATTCTGTCATTCTCCCAGCCCGAAATTAGCTTTTTCTCCCCAAAATTCAACAGGATGCTGGAGCGAGTTGGGTGCATCTCCCTGACTCTGCATTCACTGACATCATGTTAGTAGCTTGAAATCAGCCAGAGAGCTATGTATACTCTGAACATTGGCAGACACGGGTTTCTGTTTCCTGCTTTGTAGAGCCTGTTGTTAGGGCCATTTGTTAAAGAATTTATGGCATGTCACAGCTTCCCTCCTCTGTGTCTTATAGTACTCTATTTAAGAATTAAACCTTGGAGTTAGCTGACCAAAATAATGTTTTCTTAAGAAAAATGTGCATAAGAAAGGAAGAAGTCACACTGTCATTATATGAAGATGACATAATCCTTTATGTAGAAGACCCAAAAAACTCTACCAAAAGACTTCTAAAATCAATAACCAAATTCAGCAGTACAGCAGGATATAAAGTCAGCACACAGAAATCAGTAGCTTTCCTGTATACCAATAATGAACTTACAGAGAAAGAAATTAGGAAAATGGTCCTATTCACAGTAGCATCAAGAAAAATTAAGTATGCAGGAATTAATTTAACCAAGGAAGTGAAAGACCCCTAAAACAAAAGCTACAAAACTCTGAAGAAAGAGATCAAAGAAAATGGAAAGCCGTCCCCTATTCCTGAATAGGCAGAATCAATGATGTCCAAATGGCCATAGTACCAAAGCTGACATATAGATTTAATGCAACCCCAATCAAAATACCAACAGTGTTCCTTGTAGAACTAGAGAAAAACTATCCTAAAATTTATATGGAACTAGAAGGGACCCAGAATAGCAAAAGTAATCATGGGCAACAAAACCAGAATAGGAAGTGGGATCACAACCCTACATCTCAAGTTATACTAGAGAGCAACAGTGATTAAAAATGTCATGGTACTGGCACAAAAACAGACATGCAGATCAGTGGAACTGAGCAGAAGATGAAGAAACAACCCTTGGCACATGAAGTCATCTGATAGTTCACAAAGGAGCCAGAAGCATATGCTGGAGGAAAGATGGCCTCTTTAGCAGACAGTGCTAGGGAAGCTGGTTATACACATGCAGAAGACTGAATCTAGGCTCAGATCTGTCACCATGTACCAAAATAAAATGGATCAAAGACAAATATTAAAACAGAAACAGTCTGCTGGGAAATAGGTAAAATTCTTGAAGACATAGGCACAGGAAAGGACTTTTTAAATAGAATTCCAGTTATAAAAGAAATAGCATCAAAAATCACCAAATGGAGTTAAATCAAAAAGCTTCTTCACAGCAAAGGAAACAGTCAATAGAATGAAGAGATAGCCTACAGAATGAGAGAAAGTTTTTGCTAGCTGTTCTTCTAACAGAGGACTGATAGCTACAACATACAAAGAATTAAAAAGAATCAGACCACCTAAGATGAAAGGCCCAATCAAAAAATGGGCAGCTGAAATGAGTAGCCACTTGTCAGAAGTGCAAGTGGCCAGTAAATATATGAAAAAAATGCTCAATATCTCTGGCCATCAGAGAAATGCAATTTCTTACTCCAAGAAGAATGCAATCATCAAAAAAATCAGACAATAACAAATGCTGGTGAGTCTTCTACATTGTTGGTGGGAATGTAGACTTGTACAACCAGTATGGAAATCAGTATGGAGCTTCCTCAAAAAACGAAAACTGGAAATTCCATTCAACCTCCTTTCTTAACTATCTTCCCAAAGGAATTACACATCATACCACAGCGATACATGTAAACACGTTTATAGCAGTACATCTTCTAATGGCTAAATCTTGGACGTGGCCTATATACCCAACAACAATGAATGGATAAAGAAAATGTGGTATTTATATACTGTGGAGCACTATGTCACTTAAACAAGGATAAATTTGAGTCATTTTTAGGGAAATGGACCATAATGTCTGGAGACCATAATGTTTTGTGAAATAAATTAGATGCACAAGCTTAAGTATTGCATAGCTTCTCTGAATATGAGAAACTCCAAGTACAAATAATTTAAAAAACAAAGTAAAAGATAGGCAACAGGAAGCAGGGAGAAAGATAGTTTGCAAATGGGAAGGAGATCTAGAAATGGAAAGAGGCAGCAAGGATGGGAAGCAAAGGGGAACAAAAAGAATTAAGATGTGTTAAGTATATTTACTTACTCTCCACAACGAATGTAAACTATATGTACTGCAAACATGTACTAATAAAAATATGTAAGAAACTCCAAAATAATATTTCTCAAGTGTGATTCCATGAGATATTTGTCTGGCAAGGTATTCTGTGAGCAGATGACTTGGCGGGCGGAGGGGTGTTGGTTCTGTAGGACATTTGAAAGGCTTTTAAGAATCCCCAGATGACCCCCTCTTTATAACTTTGTTAAACTCGATGTTTTCCGTGTTTGTTTACCTGTGAACTTCCCATCTTCCTTATTATAGAGAGCCCTTCCTGGTCCTCATCATGGCCCAGGAAATTTATATTTGGGATCCCATGAAAAATCACTGGAATTCTAGCGAGTTAATTCCAATCTACCACTTCCAGTGCAACCTATAGTGGCAATAAAGACACTAAGACATATTTGTAGTTATGGGGAGCCGAGGGGTCCTAAGTCCAGCTACAGTGATGGCTTTCTGAAACAAAGGCCTCGACCCACGGTGGAACCCAGGTTTTATTCATTCATGGAAAAGAGGGGATGAGTGACTGTGAGAATAGCGGGAAGTAGGTGAGTCATAATCTGTGTTTTTTTTCTGCACGACAGTATCATTGTTGGCTAGTTAATAGTTGTTTTCCTTGTCCAAAGATACTAGACCATAAGGGACACATGTTTGCTGAAAAACACTCTTAATTATGTGAAGAGTTTAGGATCTGAAAGACCAACACTGGGTGAATCTTATAATTTAAAGGAGATTATGCAGGTAGTCACTCTAATTATTTTCACATATTACATTTTGATTTTGTACAGCTCGGCTAATATAACCCCTCCTAATTGAAGTTCTTTGCTTGTGAAATTTACCGAGACAGATCTTATAATGTGATTACAATCCAGTGTTCCAGCAAAGTTATAATTACGAGTATTACCATCCATGTCTCAGAAGAAATCTGTATATTGTTTATGTACCTGATGCTGCCATGGGGGGAAAAGCCAAGGAGATAAAATTTTTTTTTTACAAAACTGGGCAGATTGTTGTTTTGCAAGCCCATAGCTGGGGGGAAACTTAATAGGAGCTTTTGTTGTGTAAAATCCCTGTGCTGGTCTTTGGATATAAATAAACCTCACATAACTCTCCAGTTTATCATGTACTGGGTTTGTCACTGTGGGGAGGATACATTTATGACTAAGGCCCGCTCCCTGAATGCACGGTCAGATCTAAGGCCTGTATAAAAATGGCAATGCTAATAATTCCAGGTTGGGTGTGACTCCTAGAAGAGAGGTGCACACCCCAGAACATGCAACTCGTTTGTTTTCCTAGTGGAGGCTTAGATTGCTTGCTAAATGCAGCTCTTCCCGACTTACACCTCATGACCTAGGGCAGACAGGATGCTTGGCTAGGATTGTCTGTGAAATTTACCAGTGGGTTGTGAGTTGCAGTGGCTTCATGGCATGCTAAAGATCAGGGGTAAGTGAATATTTTCTGCAAAGGGCCAGACAGTAGATTTCTTTGACTTTGTGGGCATTGATTGTTATAACCACTTTTCTCTGCCATGTAGAGCAAAAGCAACCACAGGCAGTATGTAAATTAGTTAACCTGGCTGCACTCCAATAAATGTTTATAAAAACAGACAGCAGGCCAGACTTGGTTCATGGGCCATAGTTTGCAGACCCCAGGACGAAGCTGTATTTTCTGAACTTCAGACATCTACACTCAACTTTCAAGATCTGTGTCATAACCCTGTTCCACCGTAGGGCACTGGTAGCAATTTTTTTGTCACATCTATACTATTAACTACTAAATACTATATAAATCTTTTTTAAGAAAGCAACTTAATTGTAGTTATTTAACTAATTAATTTAGTGAACTGGGGATGGAAACCAGGGCTTTGTGTACTAGTCAAGTGTTCTTACCACTGAGCTCCCTCCCGCAGTCCCTATCATGGTACATTTATTTATAAAGGAAATTCTCAGTCTGTGCTTTGACTGTATCACTTGCCATGAAATGAAGGTAGTTCTAAAAATAGAAAAAATTATTAAAAACCAAGCTGAAGTTATTGAGATCTACTAGATTTTGTTGCTTGTGGAAGGCTTGGAAGCTGAGGTCTGCTCCTGTTATAACGCAGGCACAAGTGGGGCTGGGAATGCAGCCCAGCGGAAGAGTGCGCTCTGAGCACGAGTGAGGCCCTGGATTCAATCTCCAGCATGGGAAGCAAAAAACAAAAAAGCAGGCATTAAGAACCTTGTAAAGAGTCTTTCCTGTTGGATACTTTGTGCTTCATGATTGGGCAAAGTAGAATGAATATTTCCGTGTGCAGCCATTCAGTTCAGTCCATGGATTTTTGCAGAGCATTCCTGTGTTTGTGGAGCCTCCGGCTACTTGCAGATCCTGATGCTGTGGGCAGAGCTTGTTGACCAGATGGGCTGGTCAGTGTTTTAGGTCTACTATGGTCTGCACAGCCTGCTACTGTCACCAGCTTAACCTTTCTGTTTTAATCGTTAACACTTTCTAGTTCTAGATCTTTGTAGATTCACATATGGTTATAATAAATAATACAGAGATCTCAGGTACAATTTAGCTGCTTCCCTCCTTCAGGGTCATGTCTTACCAAAGTATAGCACAATCAGGATATCAATATTGATATGATCCACACATACTCACATCTCTTCAGTTTACCACATGCCTTTCATTCTATGCCATTTTATCCATGTTTAGGTCCCATAATCAAGAAAGAAGAATTTTGTCATCACAGGCCTCTCTTGTATTTTCCTTGTTTAACCTTCCCATCCGCTGCCTGTTCTCCCTTCTTCCCTCCAGGCCCCAGCCCCTGGCAAACGTTAATCTGTTATCTAACTTTAAAAAACTTTGTTTCAGAATGTTATGTAAATGAAGTTGTGTAATATATAATCCTTTGGAGTTTTTTCTCTGCTTTCCATTCACATTTGCATCACTAGTTATTTTTTATTGCTGAGTAGTATTCCCTGGTGTGACTGGGCCAGTTTGTTTAACCATTTATCCATTGATAGGCATCTGGGTTGTTTCCAGGTTTGAGTTGTTTTAGCGAAGCTATTATGAACATTTGTATGTAGGATTTGGTTTTATTTGAACATAGGTGTTTATTTCTCTGGGACAAGTGTGTAGGAGTACAAGTGCTGGTTCTGTGGTAATTATGTGTTTAGTATTTTAAGAAATTGCCAAAATCTTTTCTTGAGTGGTTATTCCCAATATCAGTTTAAGAATAATCCATTTTCTGTACATCTTTGCCAGATTTGGGGTTGTCCCCACTTTTTAACTTAATGTAATTTTTACTTTTATTTTTTTTGGGATCAAACTCATGTCCTTGCGCTTGTCAGGCAGGTGCTTACTCCACTGAGCTACATCCCAAGCCCTATTTCAGCATTCTGATAGATGTGTAGTGATACCTCATTACGATTTTAATTTGTGTTTCTTTAGTGGAAAATGATGCTGAACATCTTTTTATGTGGTTATTTGCCATCTGTGTATCCTCTTAGGTGAAATATCTGCTCATGTCTTTTGACCATGTCCTAATTAAATTGTTTCCTTGCTGTTGTGTTGTAAGTTTTTTAATAATTGCTTTATTGAAATATCTATAATTCTCATACCATGAAATTTCCAATAGTGTATGAATTATGTCTGCATAGAGTGGTTTGTAGTGAAATCACACAGTGGTACAACAGTCACGATGAAATTCTAGAACATCTCACTCCCCAAAGAAACCTCCAGCCGTCACTCTCCAACCCTCTTCCCTTTAGCTCCTGGCAAATACTCATCTGCTTTCTCTCTCTGTAGGTTTGCTTATTCTGAACCTTGTACAAATGCAAGCATATGACATAGGATCTTTTGGTTTTGGCTTCTTTTTCTTAACAAACTGTTTTTAGAGTTGATCCATGTTGTAGTGTGTATCAGTATGTCATTCCTTATTTATGGTCAGATATTCCATGGTGTGAATATATCACATTTTGAAAATCCGTTCACTAATTTCTGGACATTTTGAGTTGTTTCCACTTTGAGGCTGTTATGCATGGTGCTGCTAATAATGTTCAGGTGCAGATTTTTGTGTGGACAGTTGTTTTAATTTCTCCTGGGTGTATACACTTAATTTCTCCTGGGTGTATACCTAGAAGTGAAATTTCTGGGTCCCATGGAAGCACTGTTTAGCCTTTTAAGGAACTGCTAGACTCTTTCAAGTATGCCTCTTCAGCAAGCCCTTAGGACCCAACAGTGTTGAGTAATTCACCCTAGTCTTTCTTCCAACTGAGGACAGCTATGGTGAATGGATTGGGAGACAGGGAAAAAGGTAGAAAAGGACCATATCTGAACAACCCCGTTTCTTTCCTTGGCACCAAGAAGCTGTGTTCTTCTGCACCATTCTATTTTTCTTCCAGACCCTAGAGGAGGAGCTATTTTGGAACAATGAGGAGAGCCCAGCTTTTAAGGAGTTCTTGGACCTGCTGGGGGACACAATCACACTGCAGGACTTTAAAGGGTGAGTTTTATCAAGGGATGGCTATAGTTGCATGGATGAGACCCTAGAGCAAGGGCCGGTGGCAGACGGCTCAGTCCTGAAGGAGAGCTTCTGAGAATTAAAAACGCATACGCGGAATAGGGGACTATTTTTCCGTGTCTGATAAGCCCTCCCTTACCAGCATTCCTGAAGAATCAGTGGTCTAGGGGATAATCCGGTGTGGCAGGTTGTCTGAAAGACATTGCCATTTACCCTCCAGACTCTTGATGAGATTTCTCCTCCTGAGATTTGCCTTCCTAATTACATTTGGCTCAGACTGAGAGTGAAACGAATCTACCTTCTCTACACCATTCACCTGTCAGGCAAAAGAGAACCGTGTATAGTTTGGGAGAAAATGACCTAATTTAGATAATGCGCAAGGAATGGGTAATTAAGAGTTCATGCAAATATAATAACCCCACAGGCAGGAATTCATGTAACAGTCTGTTTTTCTTTAAGTGGATAGAAAGATAGAATTTGGGGGCTATTTTGAGCTCTAGCACTGGAGGAAAAAAGAGTGGAGGAAATGATAGAATACTGGGGTGATCGTTTAGAGGACCCTGGCTCTTGATTTCACTTTGGGTCTAGTCAGCCCTAAGTAGCTGGTTCACGGCTGCCGTCCCTGGAATTCCTGTCCTCTCTCCTTCCCAACTTTGGGAGAGCAGATGCTAACAGGAGTTAGCAGTATGTGCAAAAGTACCTAAACCAGTTGTGCATCATGGTCCATGCCCGTAATGCCCACACTCTAAAAGGCTAAGGCAAGAGGATAGAAGGTTTGAGCCCAGCCTGGGTGACTTGGTGAGACCTTGTACCAAAAGGATTAGGGCATGTGGGGAATAGTTCAGTGTGAAGGCCTTGGGTTTAACCCCTAGTACTATGCAAAAAAACAAAACAAAACAAAACAAAAAAACCAAAACCAAACAAACCCTAACCCAGTTGCCTGACATGCAGTAGGTGTACAGAGACCATTTTCCCCTTCTGCTTCCTGTCTCTCCTGCTTCCTTGCCCTTCATCCTTTCCCCTCTTCTTCCGTCTTCTTCTCTCTTCCAAGTCACTACTGCAGTCTCGAGTTACTCGCACCTGGGTTAAAATCCCTGCTCTGCTGCTTTCTGGCTCAACAGTTTTGGACGAGGGACTTTACCCTAGCCAGCCCCAGTTTTCCCATCTGTGAAAAAGGAGATAAAAGACAATACCGAACCCCAAAAGATAGAGGATTAAGGTGGATCATGCACATGAGCCCTCATGCTAGTGTCACACGATGGTCTTCGCCATTGTGATTGTTCTCATCTTACTGTCTTTCCGTGACTTCAAGATGCTATCACTTATAAGATGCATGCTGACTTGAGTGATGTTAAAATGTGAAAAATGTAGCTGTTAGAATAGGTAAAATACAGTACATTCAACCCAGGGATTATGTAATCCTATCCTTTTATGCTATAGAGAAAGGCCACTAAGGCCACCAAGGGAATTTAAGGGCCACAACCAAGGTCCTGGGCTGACTCAGGGCCAGAAGCAGGTGTAGGACCTGGAGTACCTGGTTGCCCATCCAGTGTCCTTTGTGCCATGCTAGGCTGAGCACACTTTGGACATGTATTAAGTGCTGAAGTTCTGACACCCAGGATCCATCTTATTTCATTTCTTTTTTTACAGTACTAGGGATTGAATCCAGGGCCTCTCATTTGCTAGGCCTAGGCAAGCGCTCCAGTGCCAAGCTACATCCCCAGCCCTCTTTATGTCTTATTTTGAGGTAGGGTCTCACTAAGTTGCACAGACTGGCTTCAAACTTGCCGTCCTTCTGCTCTAGCTTCCTGAGTAGCTGGGAGGATGAGTGTGTGACACCATGCCAATTTATTTCATTTTCTGGAAGGAATCTGCATCTACCTTCTTTGGGCCTTGCTGGAGAATGTGGTTGGGGGCTGATGACTGTGTTTCTGTAAAGGCAGAAAGGATAGATCCTGGAAGCCTGGCCTTCATGCTTTAATGTCCTGTCTGTGAGGAGGCACTTTCTTGTATACCCCCATCCCGATGCTGCTACAGCTGGGCCTCTACATCAGAGACTACTATGCTGGAAGCAAAGCATGGGTCACCTTTCTGCCTCCAGATACCCCTGTGGGGCTCCCCAGTGTCCAGCAGGGTGAGAGGTTACTCTGGCTTGGACATGGCCTTGCAAAGAACAAATACCTGTGACCAGCCTAGGGGTCACTGGCAACTGGAGGGACACTTGTCTGGACAGTCACATGACTGGTGGTGTGCAGGGGACCCAGCTGAGGCTTGAAGCAGAGGTTCTAAGTTCTGCGTTTGACTTTTAAGTGCAAGCTTCACAGCCAGGGAACCAGGGCCGACCTGCTTAGAGCTCATCTCCCTGCTTCCCCACCCTGTGCTCTTGTCTGCTCTCAGCTCTGCTCTGGCCTCTCTTCCACCTGCCTGCCGCACATCCTTAGAGAAGGTACCACGTTGCTCACTTCACCTTACTCTTTCTCTCCCTGCTCCTGCCCAGTTTCCGAGGAGGCCTGGATGTAACTCACGGACAGACAGGGTTGGAGTCAGTGTACACGACATTTCGGGACCGGGAGATCATGTTTCACGTCTCCACAAAGCTGCCCTTCACTGAGGGCGATGCCCAGCAGGTAACCTGGTTGGGGCTGTTTTGGGAACCTGGGGCGTGACAGGTGCAGCAGCCTGGTGCAGGGTGGAGTGGGCACTGAACAGGGCTCTGCCTCAGTCCCATTTTGACCCTGGGGAAGCTGCAGCCCAGGATGAGCAGTTAAAAGACATCCTGGAGGGCTGGGTCAGGATCTCTGGTAGAACACTTGCCTAGTGTGCATGAAGCGCTGGGTTCCAGCCTCGGCACCAAAAGAATAAAATCCTCCTTGCCATTTCCCAGTTGATTAGGGGCCTGAGCTGGGACCAGATCTGGGGGTTGTGAGCACATAGGGTGATGGTCAGGGTGCACGACAAGGTCTATGGATGGGGACTTGAAGCCACTGAACCATTTATGGCTGTGTGACTCTGGGAAAACTGGTTACCTTGTGGCCTCAGTTTTCTTGTCTGTAGAATGGTACTTGTGTCAGCACCTGTCATAAGTTTGTGAATGTAGCGCTTCTACAGTTGATGGCTGACCTGTGCTTGGTTCCTATGTAATAGCTGTTCCCTGGCCAGGCCATACTGGTCATTCTGCCTCTCTGCTGCTCAAGTAGTGTGAAGTAGTGGGTGAATCCTCTCCACCCCCACCCAGCCAGTTTGTTACAGCCTCATCTCTCCTGGCGCCTGCCTCTTGGCAGGAATTTAGCCTGCCCCTGCCCCGAGGACCCCTCAGGAGACCTGTGTCTCCAGCCTTTCTGCTTTCTCCCATGTTTGCTGTTCTCCAGTCTCACCTCACGTGCACCCCTGGAGAGCGCCAGGCTCTTCTGAAACCCACAGCTGATCCTGGGAGCTGCGACACTTCCTGCCCCACTCTGCCTTTGGCCCCTTCCTATCTCTGGGAAAACAAGGGGGGCAGGGGACCTTTGCCCAGACTCTGACCCTGTGATTCTAAGTGGGAGACTGGAGAGGGAGCAGGGGCATAAAACTGTAAATATAATGGCTAGTTTCTTGGGGAAAAAGGAGATTGGCAAACAAGATTATAACTGTTGAATGTCTCAGAAACAAATTGGAGCAGGATTCCTTTTGTAGCCCAAAGTGGGTTTTCTCTCAGCGGCTCATTAGTCTCTGTCACCTCACTGTCCCACTTACCTGCTGCCCCAGTGCGTGGCTTGTTCACCCTGGGCCACTTCAGCCTGACCTACGTTAACTGGGGAGTATACCTGCACACAGAGCTTGGCCCTTGGCAGGGACTGCATAAACATTGGCTTTTTCAGAAATAAGGAGGCTGTGTATGCAGTCAGTGAGACAATCCTTATAAAGAGTATCTGGCACGGTGCTTACTGTACAACAGACACTCGGTGTATGGGAAACGCAACACGGAAGAACCAAGCCTTGGGCCGCTCGCAGTAGGTCCTTAGTAAAGGTCCTTAGTGAAGGCACACGCAGGAACCTACCAGGACCTGGTGTACAGGAGGGTTTCAACACTGAATATCACAGCTGTGAACCGAATCACAGGATTCCCTACACACGGTCCGTGCTTGGTGGCTGGCGTTATATGCAAAAGCTCCTGCACTGCTTGGAATAGTGAGCAAGGCGGGACTGTCCCCTCTGACCTGTCTTCCCCAGTCGGGCGACCTGACCCTTTCTTAGCACGGCTCTCTGGTACAGTGACCCAGCTCCTAGCCTCGCTCTTGCTCTTCCGTATCACCATCAGCCCCCGGTATCCTCTTCCAGGAAGCCTTCTGAGTTGCTCTGATTTTGCCCTTTTCTCTGTCCCTAGAGCTGCCAGGCAGTTCGTGTGTAGCGGCTGACTTAGCGCTTGTTGGCTGGCAGCTTTGTGAGTGTTCTCAGGTGACCCCGCTTGTGTTTGTGTTCCTCCCGGATCAGTTACGGGCTCTCTCAGGGCAAGACCAAGTTCGTCTTTTAAATAATCTCCTCAGGCCCTGAGCTGGGGCTCTGCATCCTGTTGCACTCGGTAACACGCTCACTAGCTGCTGTCTAACACCTTGGGCATGTTCCCCCTTTTTTTTTTTCCTTCTTGATGGCTTCTAAGGATTGAAAGAAGCAGCTCTCTGGAGATCTAGGTCTCAAAGAGTTCCAGGGTTTATATTCAAAGGTAAAATAATGGAGAATTTGCTGTGTAGATCTTCTCTGTTTTCAGGATGTTCTTAACTGGCTTGTAATAATGGGACATTTTTTGTTTAGCTACAGCGAAAGAGACACATTGGGAATGACATTGTGGCCATCATCTTCCAAGAAGAAAACACCCCGTTTGTCCCAGATATGATCGCCTCCAATTTCTTACATGCCTACATAGTTGTACAGGTTGAGAGCCCAGGTGCAGAGATTCCATCCTACAAGGTAAGAAGAAAGTCCCATTGGAGAAAACTGTGGGCCTAGACGTGGCCCCCACCTTGTGTGGTAGCAAAGGACCCTAGTTGTCAACAGTATTGGAGTTTCCATGACTTGTCAGGGATTTGCAGCTAGACTCTTGGGAAAAAGCACCTTCCAAGGTCACGTCATCCATCTTGCTGTCTCTGGGTTTGTGTCTAGCTTGAGGGTTCAGAGGCGCTGGGAACTGTATTTGGAATCTGATGATGACAGTGGCTAGCGAAAGGCAAATTGATAAGAGAAAAAAGAGAGAGTGGAAAGTCAGGAAAGGGGAGAGTGAGAAGGGTAGGAGAAAGCGAAGGGAAGAAAGACAAAGGGGAGTGTTCATGGTGTAAAGAGGGGAAGGGGCCTGGCAGGCCCTGGCCCTGGGCAGGCGTCCTCGTCTGGCTGTTCTAGACAGGAGAAATCTCTATGCGAAAACCCCAGTGAGGCAGGGATGCAGACCTGTGTTACTATCCTGACCAGTGAGGTTCAGTTTTTCTTCCTAAGATATGTGGGGAAAATGGACCAGAATGGAGGGTAGTAACTAGTAAAGGTTGGGAAGAGTGTGGGAAAGGTGGGGGGTGGATAAGAGGGGGTGGGATTTACTCAGTGCATGTGGTGTACGTGTGTGGAAACAGCACACAGAACCCCGTTAATATGTGTGATGCATGTGTTTCTTTTAAAAAGTAATAGAAATGGGGGATATATGTACAATAAGTTAGACAGTTTGCACACACGTGCTCAGCAGATGGTCTCAGTCCTGCTAGTTCTGATGAGCCAGAGCTAGAGCAGCCGCTTGCCCTGGCGGTACCCACCAGCCCATCCCTAATGCGTGTGTCCTAACCTTTCCTTCCTCTTCTCCACAAGGGCAACCCTGACCTTTGGGGCAGCAGGTTTTCTGTGGTACTGTGGTTTGAGGGACAGGGAACTAGGGGAGATAAGCCGAGGCAGGGTTTGTAAAGTAAATATTAGATAGTCTCTGGCCCCTTAAAGATAGGAACCAAATTCTGAATTTCTGTACTACTTTGTGTTTCCTGAGTAGAGGGGCCAGAGTTCAAATTCTCAAAGTGCTTCCTGGTCCATGAACTATTGGGAACCACCATTCTGTGATTCTATAAGAGAAGAGAAATGAACTTACTATTGCTATGGGGAGATAAGGAGGCCTGGAAATACTTCTTAAATAATAACTTAGGTCCAGGGTGATTCCTGGGGTTTTCTAAGCAATAGTGGTTCATGGCCATTTCCAAATATCCATTTTGGTATTTGTCTTGGTTACTTTTCTCTTGTTGCTGAAACAAAACACCCAATTCCCAGAATGAAAGAAGGAAAGTTTTATTTAGCTCAGTTTGTGGAGGTTTCAGTCCATACTCAGCTGGCTCCGAGGCAGAGTGGCACGTGGCAGAGGGCAATAGTTCATGGTGGCAGAAAACAGCAAAAGCAACAACAGCAAAAGGGAGGAACCGGGAGGGAGAGCAAGCTTTTTTCCCTTCCTTATATTGTATGCAAACTACCCACCCCCGGGCTGGTGTAGCGCTCACACCCGTAATCCCAGCATTTGACCGTGGATCCTTCATGAACTCTAGAAGCCTGCCCCAGACTGCATGAGGCTTTGTGGGCACATCCAGACACAACCATAATGCTATTGTTTGGTTATCCTACTCTTACATATCAGTACAAAATTCACATCAAGTTTTAAATGTGAGGTTTAAAAAATGAAACAGAAAACATCCCCACAAATGCCTCCTGTCGGGGTGAGCTGATTTCTTAGCACACATATCTTTGTGTTTCTCTGGCACTGAACAGTCTCAGGGGTTGCCAGAGTAGACCAGAGTGGTCATTCGCTTCATGGCTGTTTGGTTAATTTGTTGGTGGAAGTGGCAAGTTTCCTCATCCATTGCCTCCACTGTGTTCTATACATCATGCTGGGAAAGAAGGAAGTGACATACAGAGTTGACCTATAGGCCCTTGCTGACTCCAGACAAGGGACAGAGGGGCCAGCCACTGGGCAGCACAAATAGTGGCCTTATTCTTTTAACAGTGTGTAGAGGAGCTGAGAGTGCTGGTGTACACCTGTAATCCTAGCACTTGGGAGGCTGAGGCAGGAGGATCGCTATGAGTTTGAGGCCAGCCTGGCTACATAACTGATTCAAGGCCAGCCTGAACTACATAGTGAGACCCTGTCTCAAAACAAAACAAAACAAGACAAAACAACCCCCCCCCAAAAAAAACAGTATATAGAGGACTTACCAAGACCCTGAAGTAAAGTGGGGTGATACGGGGTGACTCTTCGACTATACCATGCTCGACTCCTGTGCTGATAGGATGAGAGTTCTTGTGTATGTTTGGTATTTGCTTTTTGTACCTTAGAGGAAATGGGTCTCAGCTAACTGGGTTCTGTACTTTCCCAGAAGTTTAGCAGAGGGCTGCACCCTTTAGAGAAAAGGCAGAGCTCCAAAAAGCACTACTCACTTCTAGCTTTGATCCTAAAAATCTAGTCTTCCAATCCATGGTCTGGAGACCAGGGCAAAGTTCTGTCTTTGGAGAGGTGCAGGGGAGCAGCAAAGCAGTGTTGAATCCTCAGGACACCACCTGTCAGGCAGGCACCCAGGGGGCATTGGGGCTAGAGAGACAAAGGGCAGGCTGTGAGACCAGCCTTGGAAGGCACTCCCAAGTGTCTCTCCCCAGCAGGACCCTAGGTGATGTGAAGACTAAGAAAGATCTGGTCAAATCCCTCAGGGATCCCAGTGAAACAGGACCTTAACTGACCCCTTCAGGTTAGGACTTCCCCAGTGCTGAGCAAAGTCAGTGAACAATAGGAAGGACAGACAGGGGAGGAATCTGTGGTGAAGGGCCCTAGACAACCTGATCCCAGCCCTACCTTTAACCTTCTGTGACCCTGAGGACCCGATTTCGTCCCTTCCAGGGCTTCAGTGTCTGTGTGTGAAATGAGGAAGCTGGCCGGGGATTACCTGTGAGCTCCTTCCAGCCTGACATCCTGCTGTGGGGAAAGAGGAGTTGAGACAGAGCATGTGTGTACCTGTGGACTGTGAAGTGGTTTGGGGACCCTGCCGTGTCTTAGGTGCCCTTGAAAGTGCAGATCAGCAGGGAAAGTTAAAAAGCACTGGGTGATGGGTTTGCTCCTTGCTTGAGCCAAGCAGTGTTAGAAGCACAGTCTTCTTGGACCCTTTCAGCCCTGATGAGCCCCACTGTTACAGGGAGAACACTGAGCCTGGAGCTTAGCTCCTGTAAGGCCTGAGGCCACAGAGCCAGGGCCCATGGAGCTGGAATTCCTGCCCTGGTCTGACAGTGGCATCATCAGAGCAGGTGGGAAACTGGCAGCACAAACCCAGGCGTGCAGGAACTGTCATATTAGATTATTTCTCAGGTAGGAGATTTGTCCTCATCCTCCCCATTAGAAGAAAATTTCAGTTCGTCCGTCACTAGGACTCCTCCTTCCCCACCTTGGGGTGTCACCCTGCCCCATTCCTGAGGTCCTGCCAAGGCTTCTGGACTCTTATATGAAGCAGACCCCTGGGGGATGGGCAGGGCCTTTCCGCTCCCCACCATGGCTCATCTGTTGCTTGGACAACCCTCCACGGTTCTTTAACCTGACAGGCCACTCCTGGCCTTGGAGCCTCGGTCAGGTTTCTAGCGTTCACCTCCCAGACACATCCTCAGGGCCTCACGCCCAGGTTCTTTCCGCTTTCCAGCCACGAAGATGCTGTTCCTCAGCGCACCTGCTGCCAACACTCCCTCTGAGTCCTGCTGGATTTAGAAACAGGAAGGTGGGGGGCTGTGTTCAGGCAACTTCTGCTTTCAGAAGCAACCCGAACATCCCCAAAAGGAAGGAACAAAGGCCTGGCTGCCTCGTTGGAACCAGGTCAGAGCGGGGAACAGCTCAAACCTAAACGATGAATGGATATCACCAGGGAGGAGCTGGCCCCAGGCCCCTGCATTTCTGATGAGCTGCTGCAGTGAGATAGTCTGGCCAGAAGATTTGGATGGATTTAAGGGTGCGTCTGAAGCCATTTACCCTGTTGGCACAGACCACTGTAATGCAGGCCTCAAAAGGAAGAGGATGGGTGGGGAAAACAGCCGGGCGCGTTCCTGTCCTTTGTCCCAGGTGTCGCAGATGCCTGCGGTCGCTGGCTCTTAGCAACCCCCCCCTCCCAATTCTGGCTCCATGGGTGGAATTCTTGCCATGGGCCCTCAGTGCGCAGTGGGTGGTGGCGGGGAAATGTGTTCAGCAGCTGGAGTCCAGCCAGAAATCACGTCAGCCAACACACACCATTTCCTGAGTCTGGGCACTGCAATTTGAACTGTGTAGACAGCCTTGAGCTTGGGGAGAGAAAGGCTGTATTGACCAACTCTCCTGCTTCCTCCTCTGGACCCTGGCAGGCCCTTTCCCTGGCTGTGCTCTGGAGAGGCTGCCTGCTCACCCGGTCTGGCAGGCTCTCTTCCTTGCCCCACTTCACAGGCCAGGGAGACTGGCAGCAGGCCAGGGCCCAGTCACGTCAACAGCTGCTGGGGGAGGGGAGCGGGCAGCCTCCTGAGAACCTGGCA
This sequence comes from Dinomys branickii, assembly GCA_004027595.1. NCBI lineage: Eukaryota > Metazoa > Chordata > Mammalia > Rodentia > Dinomyidae > Dinomys > Dinomys branickii. The sequence goes on along the minus strand of PVLD010003344.1, from coordinate 34,964 downwards.
GCCTCAGGGACTGGGAGGGATGAAACCAGGGCACCTCTATGCAGAGAGGAGGCAAGGGTGGGTGACCCCACATGGAGCACCTGGATGCTGTCATTCCATGGTTCAATCATGCGGGCTCCCGCCCAGATGCCTCTTGCCCTCAAACCCTAGTCGAGATCCTTGAGCTCTGTTAATCAAGCCCAAGCCGGATTGGCCAACCCTGTATGTGGGGCAAGGCCCCTGAACACTGGTTCCCTGGCTGTGCAAAAGCTCTGATGAACCCAGAGTTTCCTATGCAATCTCTATTTACTTTTTCAATGCCAGAAGCAAGGCTGATGGTTGGCCAGGCTCAGAAGTCAGTGTGGTAGGGAAAGAACCTTAGAGTTGGGACAGCAGAGCTCAGCAGTCTGTTCTTCTCTGTGGCTAATCACCTGCATGACTTTCAGGGGCTCACTCCCTGCCTCTGAGCATCTGTTTCCTCGTGAGTAAGATAGGGTTGATCATAATCGCACACCTTCTCTGTGGCTTAACATCACGATCACACGCGGTAATAGCCCCCTCCCCCTGGGCACTTGCTCTGCATTATCATCAGGGGCCTGGGTGGGCCCCTCTTCACCTTGCCTGACTTGCTTCTGGCCTCTAGGAAGGCAGAGGAGAAGATGTACATGGCTCCACGCCGCAGCCCCACCTCTAGGAACAGTGGCTCTGGGCCTGTGCTGCCAATGCTTACAGGGGCATTTTACTTGTATTCTGGGAAGGAGGGGAAAAGGTGAATAGATTTGCTGTTTTTCCTTCTGACCCATACGTGACTATTTTGTTCAGGTCTCTGTCACTGCGAGAGAAGATGTGCCTGCCTTTGGTCCCTCTCTGCCCAACCCCCCTATTTTCCAGAAGGTAAGAAACTTCTCCACCTCTCCCAAGACCAAAGGTTTCTATACTTAAGCATAGTGTTGGGCTGGGAACATCAGGGTGGCCCTTTTGCAGATTTGGGGGGAAATCTCTTTATTTGGTCTCTCTTCCTCTCCTCCTGCTGCCAGTCTGTTCCACCAGAGGGCCAGAGTGGAGGGATATTTGATGCTGGGTTCTCTTCCTGCTACAGGAAGGGTTTTAATACCATGCCCCTCTCCGGAGCCTTGGGCAAGCACTTCCTCCAGTCATGGAGATGCCACAATGGAGGGGTGATTTCTATGTTGGCATGTTAGCAGTGGGGCCTGGCCTGGGCTAGAAACAACCTCCTGTTCTGCCCTCCTGTTACCGTGGCTTAGGCCTTTTGGCGATGGCAGAGGGTGGGAGAGTCCTGGGCCGTCTTGTCTGTTGCAGGGCCCGGAGTTCAGGGAGTTTCTGCTCACCAAGCTCACCAATGCAGAGAATGCTTGCTGCAAGTCGGACAAGTTTGCCAAGCTGGAGGTGAGAGTGTGGGTGCTCTGGGTCTTCTCTAACCAGCCTCCCTTGGGGCAGGGTCTCACCTGGGGGTTCTTTCGGGGGAGGATTTTGCCTCTTGAAACCCTCAGCCCTGTGTTGATCATGGGAACTCTCCTCTTCTTGTGGAAACTCCCATCTAGACTCCAGGTCTGGCTGACCACTCGCTGATAATTCACTGAGTACACAGTGTGCCAGGCCTTGTTCTGTTCCCTAGGACACAAGGCTAAGTGAGGTAATAGTTCCAGGTTAGTGGAGGGGGCCTTACTGAAGATGCATTTTAATACCCTGTCCCGGCTGTGGGCCATGATGGAGCCAGTACTGCTCAGAGAATAGTGTCTGCTTCCACCTGGGAAGGGGAGACTGATAGTGTATTCAGGGAAGGTTTCTTGGGGGGATGACTTTTGGATGCTGAATCTTGACGTCCAGTGCAGTTTTTAGGAAGAAAGAGTTGGGGAAGGTTATTCCAGCCATGGTAATAGCGTGAGCAAAGGCCAGTCAGAATTGGGCATGACTGCATGTGAGAGCTGCTGAGCGTCTGTTTTGGCCCAACAGAAGGCCAGGGGGCTGGAGTGGTGGAGGCTCAGATACAGAAGGGGTCAGTGCACACCAAGAAGGCCTGATAGTTGAAGGTTATTGGTGCTATGAAATTCTTAGGTGAGACAGTGTTTGATTTGCATGCTAGAAGGATCCTTGAGCAGTGGAGAGGACAGGTTCAAGGGGAAGAAAAGCAGGAAGCGTGGCCAGTTAGAAGCAATTAGCAGGTGCCTAAGAGAGATGATGAAGACTTACATGGGGACATGGTTTGGATAGCATGGACCCTTGGGGATAAGGGTGGGGACAAGTGGAATTTCAGGGCAATTGGTGGACCTTTGGCTTGGGCTCTGGTGACCTGGCTATGGCTGGGAGACAGTTCTGTTAGCACCTGCTTCCCTGGGGTGTCTGCCAAGGCCTGGCTGCTGCAGTGGCCCTTGTTGGTCTGTGTGAATGGCACTCCCTGGAGGCTGCACGTGTGGCTCCGGGCAGACATCTGGCTGGAAAAGCTGTGGATGTGGAGCTTGGGCAGAGAATGGGGCGGGGGTGTCTCTGCCTGGGCAACGCCGTGTGAGTTGGGGGATGGCCCCGGGATAAGGCACAGAGGAATGAGCGCAGAGGGCTGAGCGCAGAGCACTTGCATTAACAGCAGCATCTGTGAGCGTGAAGTCTAGCCTGGCTCTGTGTCTACCCTGTGGCAGAGACGTGGAAGCAGAGTAGCAGCCCTCAGGCCTCAAGGAGGAGCACATCTCTGCTGTCAGCACTGGCTTCTCCACTTGTACCCTCTTCCCTTCCAGGACCGGACCAGGGCTGCCCTCCTGGACAACCTTCACGATGACCTGCACATGCACACACAGGCCATGCTAGGACTGGGCCCCGAGGAGGACAAGTTTGAGAATGGGGGCCACGGGGGCTTCCTGGAGTCTTTTAAGGTATGGATGGGGCGAGGTTGCTGTGGCAGGGAGGAGTGGGACAAAGAAGGGAAGTGCCCTGAAGTCCCTGAGATCGCAAGACTAGAGGGTCCCAGGGCTAACAGGGATATCCCGGGTGTTTGGAGAGGGCAGGGTGGGCAGGAGCATGAGAGGTTAGAGCAGCCAGCAGCACCCTTAGCATCCTCTGCCTCCACCCTTCTGGCCCACAACTCTGATAAGAAGGGACAGACACCCGAGAGAGAGGAGCCGGTGTGTCACTGCTGTCACCTGCCTCCTTCTCTGCCATGGAGCCCGGCTCTGGGTGGTAGGAACAAGGACACAGCCTTGGGGGTCCTCAGAAGCTGTATGGGCTGCTGCAGTAGTTTGTCCCACCTGGGAAGGTCCTGAAGCCCTGTCAGGGCAGGTGGGATAGACACAGGCAAGTCCCTTTGGGGTTTGCAGAGGGACTGAAAAGCAGTGAGCTTTTTGTCCCTGAAGTATCCGTGAGGATTATGGACAGGGACAGAACTGGCGTGGGAGAGAACATTTGTCACGTGCTAGCTGAGTGCTCGTTGGTCCCACCACACATATATCCAGCATCTGATTTGAATCTGGCAGTTGGCTGGGTGGTTATTTCTTGTTATTTCCACTAACACATGCAGGAACTGGCTGAGAGAGGCCACAGGGTTTCTCAAGACCTTATGCCTTGGAGGCAGAGCCTTGTTTCACATCCGGGTTTGCTGATTCTTAGCCCAGAGTTCTCTGCATTGCCCGTCAGAGAGTGGTTAATCAAGCTTCCCCATGGGGCCCATTGTGAGTAGGGTTAGGGTTAGATCTCACTGTTTTCAAAGCCCAGCTCTGCATGGCCCTGGGCAAGGTCTTTAAAGTCGCTAAGCTACAGTTTTCTTGCTAATGACATTGGGATGATAAATTTGCCCTCTGTCACAGAGGTTCACTGAAGTAATGCCTGGAAAGTCCATTGCCTGCGATGCAGCGAATGCCCCAGAGTGTTAGCTGTTATTGTATAAAGTGAGAATTTACACATTTTCCTACTTTAAATCTCAGACTGCCTTCAGTGCTGTATGGGAAAGGCTGTTATTGTGGGTATAATACTCTTGATGTAATAACTCAATCTTACTTTTAATGATTATGGGCATTGTTTTAAATGTGCAGAAACTTAAGATTCAAAGAGTCTAAATAATTTGTCCCTAGTCACCCTGGAGACAGAGTTGAATTCAGGTCTCCCAGATTCCAGAGCTTGTGCTCTTAACAGCTGTGTGATACTCCCTCCTAGTTTCTAACTCCGTTAAGATTCCGCTTGTGTTGGCCTGGGCCCAGGTAGGCCTTGGGTCAGTCCCTCATCGCCCGGTTGGAGGGCTGAGAGTAGGGCATGGCTCTGTTGGTCTCTCTGGAGCCAGCTGCTGAGCTGGGATCCGGGAGCTGCTTGTCCAGGCTGGTGGGAGATTCCTGGGGCATCTATTCTAGTCCTGATGAACAGTGGAAACCAGGCTGAAACAGGAGAAATCTTTAGGGGATCAAAATATGAGAGGGATGAAGGAGAAAAGGAAGAGGGGAGAAAGCCAGGCAAGAGAGGGGTAAATAGGAGACCTGGTAATAGGAAAATGGGTTTGGGTCTAAGGGAGGGAGGTAAACAGGCCCATTCAGAGCCCTTTCAAGGCCCTGGACTCTTTAGGAGGCTCCGCCCCATTTCATATCAAGCGTAACAATACATTCCACATCCCAGAGCAAATGTAACCTGTATAAAACTACCAGAGTTGAGCTGCACTGACTAGCCAACGTAATGATCTTTGTACACATTTAATGAAATACTTACTGCTTTGAGTTTTGCATGTTTTGCTTTGTATTTTGGAATTAACAATGGTGCTTTTGGTTTTCAAATACCTTCACAATTTGGAGAAGCTTGTAAGCTATGGATACTCTGTCCATGATGTCCAGTGGATGAGATGCTCCAGCTGCTAAATTTGGTGGCGAGTCTAGGGGACAGTGGCCTGAAAGCATTTTGCCTGGTCTCGTCTCTGGAAGGAGTGATAGTTAATGCATGTTTGACTCTGGAGTGTTAGACATTCTCCTGAAGGGATTTCCTAGAGTGGAGTTCCTTGAGGCTTTATCATGACTCATCTTGGAGGGCCCAGGATGCAGCTCAGCAGCACAAGCACCTGCCTGGCAAGCGCAAGGTCCCGAGTTTGAGTCCCGGTACCAAAGAAACAAAAACACAAACAAGACTCATCTTGGAGCCAATAATCCAGGGAATTCTTCTCACCCCTAAATCCTCACAACTGTAGGTTGAAGACAGGCCCATTTTTCCATTTGGCTGGCACACCAGCCTCCGCGATCACGCTCTGAGGGACGGAGAGGACTCTCACAGTCAGTCACACAGAGTAAGCCATCAGTAAGCCACAGAGCCCTAATGATTATGGTCAGCTTTTTTCTCCTCCCAGCTGGGGAGCACAGCTTCTCTCGCCCTGTCCCTGTCAATATTGCTTTCGTGACTTCTGTGTGGAGAGGCCCCAGCCGAGGGTGGACCAGGCTCTGGCCCTGCTCAGGAAGCCACCTCTAGCCTTGATTTTTTTCTTCTTGGGCATCTTACGTAGACCTATGGTGTCAGAGTGACCGGCGTTCCTCATAGAGTTCACCCAGACACCCACAGGACTCCTCTTGAAGTGGTGCCTGAAATAATTGTAGGAAGAAAACTTGTGCGTTTTATCTCTTCCCTGTCAAAAGGCCTCACCTCACAGGCAGCTGGGCAGATAAATGAGAATTCCCAGGGCTGAAAGCCATTGCAACCGTCCATCCCTTCTCCTCTTCTGAGACTGCTCTTCCTCTTCCTAGAGGCCCATGACCCTTTGCTTCCCAAGAAGCAGGCGCTCTGTGACCCTTGATTGTGCTGCCTGGCACCCTGTGCCATATGGAGTACTTTCTCATGTTTTGCTTCAGTTCCACGGGCTGTCATTGGAGATTTTCCTCTGTAAGACACGGACCTGTTAGTTTGCCTGTGTCTAGATCTGCTTTTCAGAGTGACCTGCTTGGAAGGATTCTCAAGAACCTGCTAGTTCTACTGACACCTTTAGAGTTTGCGTTCTCGTTTAGATGCTAAACTTAAAAATGTGTAGATTTCCAATGATAAAGAGTAAACTTTTGCAGTGGTGACTTGGGGTCACCATTTGGTTAGAAGATGTTCACATGGAAAAATAGATGAGCGTAGAGTCAGCACTGCAAGTGGCGCTTGTGTGTGTGTGTGTGTGTGTGTGTGTGTGTGTGTGTGTGGACGTCTTGGGAGTTTTCTTAATAAAGGAACTATGAACCTCCTATCTTTGCAAGGCATCAATCTCTAAATTATTGCTCTGAAATGCTGTCCTCAACCCCTGCCAGCTGTTCACCAAGTTTTTACTGCTCCGTGATGAAAAAGTGATGGTGCGTGATGTATCCATGCTGTGTGGGCATGAAGGGCACGTGTACCACGTATTTGGAAACACTGAAGTTGCTCAGCTCTGCACTGACCTCATTCTCCAGGAATGGGATTGGAGGACAAGGACAAGGACAAGGGGAGACAAGACTGGGAACACAGCAAGCTGAGTAATTTTTCCCAGCCTTTGAGGGGCTGTGACAGTTCATGTGTTGGTCTGACCTGACCCCTAGTGGCAGAAGAGGCCCCAGACATCCCTGGCAGGTAGTGGCTGTGATGGTGGATGGCCCAGCAGGCCCGGCCGAGTCCCTAGCCTTTGGCATGTTTGCTCCCTCCTTTTCCTCCAGAGATGGGAAGTTGTAGTTCTAGAATGGCCCTGTGGCCTTTGGGGTTGGAGTGATAGCTCAGGCCTTGTGCTTTATGCTGCTCAGAACCATGGCCTCTGTGATGACAGCTACCACCTTGTCTCACATTTGCCCTGGAATTCAGAGTTCTCCCAGACTGGAGCATCTCAGCAGGCAGGAAATTCACATCTTTGTCTCCAAGAGCTCCTGTCTCCCTTGCTTGCCTGGTTCTGATAGGCATGTCCCCTTTGGTGTTATCTCCTGGAATTTCCTCCCTTAAGTTGAGTTTGTTGAACTGGGATGACTCTTAGACCCCCTTGTAAAGAGATGAGTGGTGTGCTTGGTAAGGAAGAGAATTTCTCCCTTTGTGGCACTAACTGGCGCTCAGACTTGGGGCGGAGCTGAGGTGACACACGTGGGTAATAAGAAACCAAGGCCCTCTCCCTAATCCCATGCCATCAAAGGAGAGCTTTATCCACAGGCAAACAGTGAGGTGTGCTGGGAGGCCGTGGTGACGGAGGAGGGGACGGAGCCAGGAGCTTCGTAAATAAGCTGGGAGGACAGCAGCATCTGAGGCTAGCAAGGGACAGTCATATGAAATAATAGAATAGACTGGCTCAAGAGGTCTCCAAAGTGAGGTTTCAGCTTGGGACACAGACGAAGGTCTGCTGTCAACCAGCCCTGAGGGCGTGAGCATTCTATTCCTGGGTGATGTGAGCAGAGGGCAGGTGCAATTTTCCAGGGAGAGACAAGGGACCAAGGACAGTCCATGTGGCCACGGGAGACCTCCCAAAGCCAGTGCAAAGGCGACACAGGCCTGTGTTCTCTCCGGCCTCTTTTCCACCATCGTTACTCTTCTTTCTCCTCTTCCTGGCCCCCTGCTAGTGCTTCTGTATGGTTGTCCGTCAGACTGAAATGTGAAACTGGGCAGTTTGATTCACATCAGGTATTGTTTTTAGAGCCTAGGGCAAACTGTCACCTCTCTTACTAAGAATGGGGCAGGGGTACTGACCCGAGCAGGAAGGTCTCATGCCGGGTGTTGATACACACTGTGTCCTGTCATCCTCGTGACACCTTCTCCAGAGACCGTCACTGTCGCTCTACAAATGTGTCTCAGAGGTTCGCCTGCTGAGCAATGAGAGGACTAGGATTCGGCCCCTCCCCATTTTCTTCAGTCGGCCGACTGCCGTCATGTGCATTCCCAGAATTCCCCATTGTCTCCTCACACTTACCTTGCTGATTCTGACAGCAGAACCAAGGACATTTGAAGTGATGTTGTCTTCCTTGACATCAGCCTCTGAGGTTTTTTTTTTTTAGGAGAGTCTTTGAAGCTTCCTTGTTTCTAGTCAACATTAATTCACTACAGGGTTGAATTATATTTTCAATCTGAGCCATTTTGAGGAAATACAGGGTCCTGGGTTTGGTTCCTAGATCGTTCTCCATCTCTTACCTGCTTTGTGGCCTTGGACTATCACTCATTTAACTTTTGAAACCTTTTCTCATCTATTTTCTCTGTACCTCAGTATTGAAAGGGTTCAATAAGATCCTGTCTGTGAAGCTCATCAGACCAGATACCAACTTGCAGGGTTTACTACACCCTTTTTGGGACAGAGATAATGAGGAATTTATCAGAATGCAAGTGAGGAGTTTGGGGCAGGGCTGTGGCTGAGTGGTCTAGATGTTATCCCTAGCACTGCAAACAAGAAACGGGGAAGTCGTGGGTTAGTATGAAATGTCACTTTGGATGGTGGTAGTGGTGATGGCGACACAGGAGGCCCCCGAGGAGGATAAAGATGCTGAGGTGGATGGTGCTGTTCACGGACACGTCGGGGTGCTGCTACCTCTTTTGGTCCTCAGTTTTCAGAGGGCGTGTACCTTTATGGTGCTTTGGGGGTGGCAGGAATTGAATGTGGTTGATGTTCCAGCTGTGTCATGGGACTCTGTTGCTAGGTGTTACGTGGAATAAGTAGACAGGGCACAAATGAGCCTCGGAAAAGGAGCCCACTCCGTTCTGTGGTGAGGAGAGGGAGGGAGATGATGTCATTCTAGGGCATATTTGACTCAGAGAAGGGAGGCCAGGTGATATCAGAGGTACGTGGTTGGTGGCCTCCGTGCCTCATGCTCCGTGTCTCGTTTCAGGTGCCGTCCATTTACAGACGGTCTTCCTGAGTCTGCTTTTCTTGTCAGGATAGAGGGCAGGCAGGTTGTTCCCAAAGTGGGAGAGTTCCTGGCCTGGAGAGGGCCCGGGGAGACTTGGGTTCGGAGTGGTGTTTATGTTGTTTTGCTTGGACCTCTTTGCCAGAGACTGAGCTCTTCCCTTGATGCTGCAAGGAGGGAAGGGGTTTGTTCTTTCTCTTGAGACATCTGTCAGCTGGCACACCGGTGTGTGTGTGTGTGTGTGTGTGTGTGTGTGTTTGGGGGGGTCTGAGTCCAGAAAGGAAGGAAACAGGCCATGGCTCAATCCCTCATGTCACGTTCTCGAGAATACCTTCCCCGGATGGACTCTCACCACAGAGACGAAGACCTGTTAGCTCATAGGATGAGAAGACACAGGTAATCTGTGGTTCAGTTGGTGATGGGCATCCAGCTTCTCCTTCCTCCCCACCAGCTGGTCAGTGTGCTCTACTGGAGTGGCCCTGAGATGGCCGCTGTGGGTTCAGGTGCATCTGTTTTGGAAATCATGGAGGAAGCCTGGCCCCAAAGCCTCCAGCAGACATTCCCTCATGTCCCACTTACCAGACGCTGTATTTAAGTGACAACCTTAGACTGATCATGACTTATCCCTATAGCCCACGGAGGAGACTAGACTAGTTCTACCAGCCAGGAGGGCCTGTGGCAGAGGATACTAGTATGTGAACCATTAATAATAACATCTGTGTCCAGAAGTCCTTGCTCTTGGGTGCCCGAACAACTAATTAACACAGACAGGGCATCCCCCAGAGGCCCTGGGTCCTGTGTCATTGCTCCAATCTCAGGACTATATCTTCTGTGCTCCTTGGAGGTCGGGCCACATCTCCGTACTTCTTTGCCCTCTGGACTGAAGTTCTGGTTCCTGGCATGGGACTGGACAATGTGGGAAACACATAACAAATGCTTGTTATCAATAGGAAGAATGCTCAGATGTTAGGTCCTGACGGTGCACTGGGCTCTCTCCTAAAAGCATAATATGTATTCTCATGACAGCCCCATGGTATAGACATCCTGTGTCCCATTTCACTGATACGCCTCGGAGAAACTAAGTATCCTTACCAGGGTACCCAGCTAGTGGGTGAGGGAATAGAGAGCCTAGGAAGGTATAAATTCTGGCAGTGCTTTACTGCATTTGACTACCAAGTTGCATGGCCATTGGCTCTATTATGAAGTGATTGGATGACCAAAGAGTGGTGAGAGAGTGTGGAGGTCACTGGAGAGAACCTCCTCTTCCTAGAATACTAGAATTCGAAAGAGAGAATCATGCATGTAGGGAGCCAGGAGACCCTCCCTTAGGTGGAGCTGAGCTCTGCTGCACCAAAACCGCTCCCCTGTGGTCCTATGCAGAGCTATTCCAAGGCTGTGGCTCTCACCCCAGGTCCATTCCCATTGTGGGTTCAGTGATCTTGTGCTTTAACTTTCGTCTCATCCTGTCACGCACTGTGACGAACCCGCCCATTGAGGCGATCCTCTTCTGGACACGTCACGGTTTTCCAGTACGCCCTTTACTCATTGGTGGTGCCAAGTGGGTGCGCAACTCCATGTACCAGAGCAACTCTGTGCCCTTGAGACTTTGCACCTATGCCCAGTCTGAACACACATCTCCTCTTTCAGCAGCCATGCAGACCACAGCTTGGGGTGGAAGTGTGTTTTCAGCCCCTAAAACCACAGGGAGGGCTTGGTGCAGATTTGATGCATGGCTGAGCAGGAACTCGTCATCCGGCTTCACAAGGGCAAGTGTAGGCCCAGGCGCTGCAAGTGCGCTTTGGGATGACAGCAGAAGAGGGCCCAGTGTAGACATCTGAAAGGAAGTTTAGTTTTCTGAAAAGAGAGTCAACATCAAATAGCCTGACTGTTCAGTCCCACCTTGTTCCTTGGTAGAATGTGTGATTCCCCTTTACAGAGGAGGAAGTTGATAGCTGGACTCGTGTCACCGGATCTGCTAGGCCTGTACCTCACTTCCCTCACCTGTAGGATGTCCCACCTTGTAGGGACCTGGGGCCTGGGCCCCTCAGGCTCCCACCTGACGTGCTGTCTCGCCAGAGCATGGGACAGAATACGGGAAAAGTCCGTAAATTCTAGCGACTGCAGCATGGGTCTCTGTGACTGTGCGCATGCTTGCTGCACGTGTGTGTATGTGTGTGCATATGTGCATGTATGAATGCGCACATGCCAAGAACAGGGTCCTCCAAAGGAACCTGCTGCTGACTTGCAGGGTCTTTGCACCCCACCCTTCTCCCTGCAGAGGGCCATCCGCGTGCGCAGCCACTCCATGGAGACCGTGGTGGGCAGCCAGAGGAAGCTGCACAGCGGAGGCATCCCTGGCAGCCTCAGTGGGGGCCTCGTTCACAACAGCATGGAAGTCACGAAAACTACCTTCTCAGTGAGTACAGCAGAGCCTGGGCTAGCATGTGGGGCCAGGGGAGGGTCCCCACAAAACCTGTTTAGGAAGGGCCAAACAACTAGAGTGCGGCAAGCTGGACAACAGGGAGAATATGAGACATTGGGGCCTGGGGATAATCCAGCTTCTGACAATGATCTCTGCAGCCCCTCTCAGTCTCAGGTAGCACCTGGGGATGGCTTGCAAGAGAAACCCACTTGTCCTGTGATTTTCCTTGACAACTCAGTCTCCAGCCCTGCAAAGTGGTATGGGGTGCGTTTTCTTGCCCAGGGCTTTTAAGACTTAGGGCTGGGAGAAGGGCGCCCTTTGTTTGTTATTACTAATGATAGCAGTAGCCACCTCAGTTTGCAGTTCAGCAGGCACTGGAACTAAGTTACTCATAGATAAGATTTTACCTAATCCCTGTCCCAGCTGCCTGAGGCAGGTACTAGAGGGATTAAGTGACTTGCCAAAGGTCACCCAGCTAAGCTGAAGAGCTGGGATATGAAGGTAGGTCTCCCTGATTCAAAGTTTATCCTCTTCATCACCATGTGTACAGTTCCCAAAGACAGGGTCTGTCTGAACCTGTGAACTTGGCCTGCTTGACTTGTACCAGGTCCTGGGCAGATGAGAGAGCCACAAGAAATGGACTTGTGTGGAGTAGAATTTCCTTTTCATCTTAAATAGCAGAACAGACTTACCGTGATACTAATGATTCTTGTTATAAATGGTCTTAAGCAATTAATTTAATTTACCAGATATTTTTATACCTGTTACCTTGTTTCTCCCAGAAGGTTCATGATGCGAACAGAACAGGGCATTTATTTCCCTTCTACAGATAAGGAGACTGAGGCCCACAGAGAGAGTTTTGTCTTTTGTTTATAGTTGTGCAGCACGTGAATGGCAGAAATTGGGGCCTAGGTTAGAATCCTAGTGGGGCCTGCCTAGCAAGCGCAGGATCCTGAGTTCGATCTCCAGTACCGCCAAAAAAAAAAAAAAAAAAAAAAAAAAAAGAATCCTAGTGGGCCTAAAGATTGGCTCAGGCTCCCACCTCTCATTCCTCAAACTCTGCCCACTACACTGTACACCTGTGAGGCCAGGCAGCTGTTTGAAGCAGAAATCTGGGCTGGCTCTGCCCTGCCTGTTGGTGCATGTGGACGTGAGCTGTGATTCTCACTCCATGTCATTATCGTGAGTCTTGCCTGGGTCCGCTTGTTCGTGAGCAGTGGATGGAGTGTCAGGAGCCCTGGGTTCTTGTCCTAATTCTGCCAGTGATCTGCTAGCTGACCTTGGCAAAATCGCCTCCCCTCTCTGAGCCTGAGCTTCCTTGTTGGTGAGATGAAAGGTTGAGCCCGGTCACTCCAGGGCCTCTCTAGCTTTGTGGTTCTCAGTCTGTGACCCTTGAGTCATCGTGACCTTCATGATGTATGGGGCTCCCACACGGTGGCTCTGACTCCTTGGTCCCCCAAGAATGTGGCCATTGTTAGATCATTACCTGGGGCCAAGGGCTTGGCTTTAACAACTCAGGAAAAGAGTCTGCCAATGGTTTGAGTCTTGGGGTCTCAGGTCCTATTACATAGACCCCACTCTTTCTAGCTCTCTTACTGTTTTCTGAGGTCTCCTGTGGAACAGGAGCCATGTGTAGACCAGAGAGGAGGAAAGGAAGGAGGCCTCAGTTTGGGGTATGTGTACTTACTTTGGCGGTTTCATTGACAGCCTCCAGTGTCAGTAGCGACGGTGAAGAACCAGTCTCGGAGCCCCATCAAGCGGCGGTCGGGGCTCTTCCCTCGCCTGCACACAGGCTCTGAAGGCCAGGGGGACAGCCGGACACGATGGTAACTGCAGGGGACCCTACTCCAGCCCAACTTAGAGTCTGTCACTCTCTGTACCTCGACAGGGATCGAGTGCCCACCCTTTGGGAGAGCGCGGCGGCTTGACCTCAGGAGATGACTTCCCTTTCACCCCAGTCTCAATTTAGGCACCTGCATGGCCTGACTCTCAGCTCTTTGATCACTGACCCCAATCTGGCCATTCTTTACATGGAGCTTCAAAGCTGTTCTTGTAATGTTTTGACCTAGGCTAGAAATAGTGTTTGGATTCTTGCGTTTCTTTGCCTTCTTTTAAAATACTCATCCAGATGTCCTTTTTTGCAATACTGGGGATTGAACCCAGTATTGGGATTTGTGCATGTTAGGTATTAACTATACACTGAGATACACCTTCAGATCCCAAAGACTCCTGTTTTGGAAGCCTTCCCTGACTCTGGCAGGCAGAATTAATTGGTTTTCTGGACTTCTAGAATGTGCTCTTTCTCTATATTTTTAGTAATTCATATTACAGTGTACTTTAACCTCTTTTTGCTAAGTGTCCTTCTGATACTTTAACAGTTGAAGCCATTTGTTCTTTAATTCAGCAAGCCACATGATGAAGTGCCTACCATGTGTTGGGCACACTGCTGAGTGCTCAGCAAGAGATGTCAAAGACACACACCAGCCCTCTAGCTCACAGTCCTAGGACGAAAAGGAAGACACTTAGATGGACTGGCAGGTTGTGTGCCTGTGGGCCTGGGTGGTGGTCCCATGCCTTGAGCAAGGGCACGTGGGACAAGGGGTGGATTTATAGAGAAAGACCAGGCGCCCTGTTTAGAACCTGTTCATGGGAGTCTCATGGGCCACCCAGCACTAGAGATGCCCAGCTCTTGAGTTTTGGACAGAGGTCTTGGTTGGAGAAGGAGAGCTGGACAGCACGACAGCACAGGTGCTTATTACAGAGAGATGAGCCAATGAATCTGATCGCAGAGAGGGCATGTGGAGCCCTGGCATGCAGGTACACGAGGAGGATGGAGAACTGGTGAAGATGCTGGGAAGGAAAAGACAGAAGGAGAGGATGCAGAAGATAGGGGCTCTGAAGCTACGAGGACAGATACTCCATTAGGGTCTGGTGTACGGGCAAGTCTCCTAAAGACCCAGAGCCCTGTGAGAGTTGAGGGTTGACAGTGAGGAGGTCACTAGTAACCTCATCATGAAGTGCATGGGGGCACTTAAGCCCTCTAGCGCGGCTGTGAGAAGAGCAACAACAGCAAGCGGTAGGTCTGAAAAACTGGAGCCCTTGTTCACAGTTGGTGGGAATGGAAAACAGGGCAGACTTCTTTGGAAAACAACTGGCAGTTCTTCAGCAGGTTAAACAAAGAGTTACCATAAGACCCAGCAAGGCCATCCCTTGGTATCTACCTGAGAGAATTGAAAACAGTTGTCCATAAAACTAGTATAGTGGCATAATTAATACACTTATCCACTGAAGCATTATTCATCATAGCCCAGAATGGGGCCAATCCAGATATCTTATCACTTGGTGACTACATCAATAAAATATGGTCTGTCTATAAAGTGAAATATTATTTCACTCTCCAGAAATATTATTTCACTTTATACACAGTAGTTATGCACGCTACAACATAGGTAAACTTTGCAAGCATTATGCTAGTGAAAAAAGCCAGACACAAAGATCAGGACATACTGTATGATTCCATTTCTATGAAATGTCTAGACCAGGCAAATCCACAGAGACAGAAAATAGGTTAGTGGTTGCCAGGGGGTGAAGGGGGAGGAGGGATGGGCAGTGTTTACAGATGGGGCCAGAGTTTCTTCTAGGAGGTCTAAAGATGTTCTAAAATTGGATTGTGGTGATGGTTGCACAATTCTGTGAATAGACTAGAAACCACTTACTTGCCCATTTTAAATGAATGAGCTGCGTGGCATGTATATTTTATCTCAATAGTGCTATTATTTTAAAAAGTACACTGAGGACAGAGTTGTCATGTCCCCAGCAGGTGGCACAGGGTAAGTGGTCTTTGTTGAACTGCAAGAGAAAGGAACTCTTGGACTCTTGTGCTGAGAGCAGCCTTTGGCTCCCCAGCATTTCAGGCTACCTTGCTGCATGGATCCAGCAGGGCTTGTATTATAGTTTATGTGTAGGGTGTCTCCAGTCATATGCAGGTGGACTTCCTGGAACCTTATAGGAATCTCTGTGTATTGGGCCGGCTCCTGAGTACAGTCCCCTGCTCCCTGTGGGAACATTCACTGTTCCGTGTGGGGTCCTCTTTTGACCCTGGTGGGACAGCCAAGTTGGGGGTGGGGGGAGACTTGGGCTAGAAGCCATCAAGCCAGGACTCCTGTGGGTAATTCTGAATTCCCCACCCTTGATCCCAGAGAGGTCCTTACTGTAGGGAGCACAGCACCCTCTTGTCTACTGTGATTTCAGGAGCTGGTGTGGGCAAAGAAGTCCAAGCAGCTGCACTTCGTATGGCGTGCTTGGGCCCCATAGCCAGAGCTCTGTCTCAGGCCCACAGGTGGCCCAAAAGCTTAGGGCTGTCTCCATGGTCTCATTCCTTGTTGTTCTCTTTTCCTCAGTGACAGCACATCCAGCACCCCCAAGACCCCGGATGGTGCACACTCTTCTCAGGAGATAAAGTCTGAAACCTCATCCAACCCCAGCTCTCCAGAAATCTGCCCCAACAAAGAGAAGTAAGAAAGCAAGGGGAGGGAAAGGCTGGCTGCAGCCATTTGAGGCCTCCAGACAAGCTGAGAGTGACTGGCAGGCGGGCAGGCAGGGCACAGGGAGCCACTGTGAGCAGGCTCAGGCCTCTCCGGGGCTCTCCTGCTGTTGGTCTGGTGAGGCCTGGAGCTGGGGGGGCTCTTGGTGGTGAGTGACCAGGGCTTGCCCCTCCTCCCCTTCCTGCAGGCCCTTCATAAAGTTGAAGGAGAACGGCCGGGCCAACATCTCCCGCTCTTCCTCCAGCACCAGCAGCTTCAGCAGCACTGCGGGGGAGGGTGAGGCCATGGAGGAGTGTGACAGTGGGGTAAGTGTGCCTGTCCTGCTTGGGCAGTGCACTTGCTACCTGGCTGGCTACCCTGTGTGCACTAAAATAGCACTGTGGGCAAAGGTCTGCTCTGTCTGTATGGGTGAAAGGGAGGCACAGAAACAAAAAGTGGCACAGGCAGCTGTCACCTCCCCCTGGGAGCAGTGCCTGAGGCTCGGAGGAACAGGGCCAGGCTGGGTTATGTCCTTGCCACGGGGACCCTGGCTGGGGAAGAAAGGGGTCTGTGCCTCATGGGCCTGGGGCTGGGCGGAGGTTGAAGCCAGGGCTGAGGCAGCAGGAAGGAAAGCACAGATCCAAGTGTCGGGGGGAGGCAGTAGTCACCCTTGGCCTGGGGCCTCTCGGCCTGGTTGGGCCCAGGACCCCTGTGGTGTGCTGCGGGTACCCTGGCCTCACTCACCCGCTCTCTCTCCCCAGAGCAGCCAGCCGTCCACAACTTCACCTTTCAAGCAGGATGTGTTTTTCTCCAGCCAGCCCTCGGGCGGTGAGAGCCCTGGCCTGGGGGCAGCCGCCACCCCCATCATCATGAGTCGGAGTCCCACAGGTCAGTAGCACCTGGCAGTGTGCCGGATGTGTGGGTCCTGATTTGTGCCCACGGAGCAGGTGCCCCTGGCATGCTGTGCCGATCAGTTTCTGCTCCTCCTGAGAGGTATCAGGCCCTTCAGCCGCGCTGCTCACTTCACTTGTCAGCCTCAAGAGGCCTGTGTTCTAGTCTTTATGCTACACGTGGGGAAACTGAGGCTCGGAGAATTGAGAATTCTAATGGAGAGCCTACAGGGAGGAATTGGGGTTGTGTGTTTGGAAAGCTCTCTGCTTACTTTTCGCCATTGGCCACGCGGGGGCCCCTCTGTCGTGGTGATGACCCTGACAGTTCGAGGACATCAGAAGGAGCAGCATGTGGAGGAGAGGGGAGATGGCGTGCTCTGGGACTGCATGCGGCTCCATATAGGCAGATTTCAGGGGATGGCGTGCGGGAAGGGCGGGTAGCGGGGCACAGCTGGGCTCCCAGGAGCCCCTGGTGAGAACTGGGGTATTAGCCTAGTAGGAGGGTCTTTAAGCTGGGCTCAAACTTGTGGTCCTCCTGCCTCAAGCCCCTAGATGCCAAGATGACGGGCGTGCACCCCAGCTGCCCACGCCGGGTTTATTACTGAGCCTTTCTGTGCTTTAGTTTCTTCCAGCTAAAAAACGAAGGGAGGAAACTAATAGTTTCTACCTCACAGGGCTGGTTGTGTGAAGATTAACCGAGCTTATGCTTATGAGAGGCACAATTATTAACCTAATTGTGTTAAATAATTAGAACAAAACAGTAGGATGATCAGCAGTTGCATGGGGGCAGTCTTACTGTCCAGAGACCTCTGGCAGTGTCTGAAGATGTTTTATTTTTCATGACTGTGGGAGGTGGCTCCGACTGGTATCTAGGGGTAGAGTTTAGGGATGCTGCTGAGCAACGGATCACCTTTAACCCACAATAACGAATTATCTGGCTCCGAAGGGGCTAGGGTGAGAAACTCTAGTCTAAATGATAGCCACACAGGCAGGGCCAGTGGACCTTTAGGGTGGTTTCAGCCAGACTGCTTCTGAGATTCTCACAGGGAGCGGGTGTTGGTGAAAAGGGTAAGCAATGTCAAAGGGAAGATACAGGGAGAACAGGTCAAAAGCAAGAGATCTTTTCTGTTAGGGCTTCCAGATAACAGAGCAGTTATGTGCTTCCTGTCATTCAATCCCCTGTGGTTGGGGAGCTCTGGAGCTCAATTGTAATCCTGGTCATGTCACTGAAAAGCCCAACTCTCAGCCTCAGTTTCCTCATCTGCAAAATGGGATGCTCATGCCCATTTCTTGATTTTTAAAGACAAGGCTTAACTAAATATTGATGAAATAACTGCAAGAATCTGTAACCAAACTTAGGTCCTTCCTATGTGAAGCTAAACAAGTACCAAAATAAATAAGGTTTTGAGTAACAGGAGAATTAGAATCTGTGACTTGCTAAAGGTCACTCAGGGCAGAAGAGCTTGGGACAAATCTGTTAACTCTTGCCCAGTGTGCACTGCGTCCTCTGGTGATACGCCTTCTCATATCCCCTTCCCTCCATGTAGTATTTAGCCCTGTGGATTGCTTCCTACCTCCAGTGTCATGCTGGGTACTCACAGGGTCAGGGTGGGCCTGGGGAGATCAGTTGAGTCTGGGAAGAGGCACATGGGGATGGGTGGGAGATGGCCTGGGAAGACCTGATACTGAGGCTTCCCTAATCTTGGATGTGTGATCACTGGTTATTTCATGTCTGGGCTTCCTGAGTCACTCAGGGAGGTGCTTGTAGCACTGGGGGGAAACCCCTTGGTTTGAAGCACTGAGAATACCAGTCAGTAGTCTCGAGGAGAACTGAACTGAGCTGTAGATTCCCTCACCCACTGGAATCCAAAGAACCAGCCCTCCTGCCAGGGGTGTAATAGTAAAGGCTTGACCACTGGCTCCTCTGTTGAAGAGGACATCAGGAAATGGAAAGATGTTCCTGTTCCTGGATAGATAGAACCGGTATTGTCAAAATGGCCATATTCCCAAAAGTGATACACAGATTCAGTGCAATCCCAATCAAAACACCAACAGCATACTTCACAGATCTAGAGGAAACCATCCAAAACAGCAAAAGTGATCTTGGGCAACAAGAGCAAAGTAGGAAGCATTATAATACCTGACTTCAAGCTATACTACAAAGCAACAATGATAAAAATGGCATCGTGCTGGAACAAAAACAGACACGTGGATCCCTGGAACAGAAGGAAGGATACAGGAACATCCCCAGACACATTCAGCCATTTGATCTTTGACACAGAGGCCAGAAGCTATGTGGGAGGAAAGACAGCCTATTCAGCAAATGGTGCTGGGAAAACCGGCTGTTTGCACAAGATTTAAGCAGGACCCATCTCTCACCATGTGCTAAACTAAACTAAAATCAAAATACATCAAAGATCTAAACATTAAAACAGAGACACTGAATCTACTGGAAGGCAAAGTAGGTCAAACACTTGAAGTCATAGGTGTAGGAAAGGATTTTTTAAAAATACAACTCCAATTGCACAAGAAATAACAGCAAGAATCAACAAATAGGATCACATCAAAAGTTTCTGCACAGCGAAGGAATCAATTAGTACAGTGAAGTGACAACCTATAGATTGGGAAAATTTTTTTGCCAGCTACTCCTCAGACAGAAGATTATTATCTAGAATATAAAAAGAACTTTAAAAAAAAAAGGCCACTTAAAATAAGAGACCCAATCAAGAAATAGGCAAGTGAAACGAATAGACACTTCTCAGGAGAAGTACAAATGGCCAATAAAAATATGAAAAAATGTTCAACATCTCTAGCTATTAGAGAAATACAAATTAAAATAACAAGAGTCTATCTTACATCAGAAGGAATGGTAGTCATTAAGAAGTCAAAGAGTCACAAATGCTGGCAGGGCTCGGTGGAAAAGGAATCTCCCTGCATTGTTGGGAGGAATGTCAACTAGCACAACTATTATGGAAATCAGTATGGAGATTTCTCAAGGAACTAAAATTAGAAATTCTGTATGACCCAGCTATTGCCTTTTTAGGGGTCTTCCCCCAAATAGCTAAAAACATCATATTACAGTGGTACATGCATCCCAATGTTTATAGCAGCACAATTGTAATAGCGAACTCCTGGAAGCAGCTGGTATACCCATCAGCAGACAAATGGTAAAGACAAATGTGCTATCTTGGCATAACTGACTACTATGTGACTGTAAAGAAGGGTCAGTTTGAGATGATTATAGGAAAATGGACGTGCCTGGAAAATACAGTGTTTTGTAAAAATTAGATTTTTTTGGTACATTTTAGATATACATAATGATCCCATCCATCAAAGAGAATTTGTACTTGTCAGTGATATCACTTGTATTTTTACCCCATTCCCTGACCCTCCCTTCAACCCCTCCCCGCTCCCAATTTACAAAGCTTTGTGGGAAAATACTATGTTGAGTGAAATAAACCAGATACACAAGCTTAACCACCATGCAGCGTCTCTCATTTGAGCCAGGCCAAATATAAACAAAAAGCGTAGGAAGGGATGGATAGGAGACACGGGTTAGATCTTTTGCACATGAGAGGGAGTCCAGGAGAACGAGGGTGAGGGGAGAAGGGGGTTAGAAGGGGTTAAAGGGGAAGTAAGGAGAATTAAGTTATGCCATGTACAGGAACCTGATAATGTCAATGAATTAAGTATCACGTTTCATAAACATGAATAAAAATAACAATGAGAGTGAAAGCGGGGAAAGAGGATTTAGAGAGAGGTGGGTGAGAAGGGGATTTTAAAAAAGCAGAAATAAGCTGTATGATGTACGTGTACCCACTCCCCAAGATGGACGCAGATTTCATGTACTACAAACATATATTAATGAAACATGAATAATAAGTCAATAAATCGTTTCTCATGATAAAAAGGGCCCCTCTGCTGTACACCCACACACATGCGTGCACTTACTGTAAATTTTGCTAATATAATCAATCAGAGGTGCAGTTCATACATAATGATAAAATACACAGTATTCCTTACTGTAAATCCCATATATCCAATTGATTTTCACAAGACACTGCTGTTGATGTTTCTGTAAGTTTTGTACCATAGCCGGCTAAAGATTGCAGATCATGAATGGGGTTCCAACATGAATGTTGCTTAATGCAGCATACATAAATGAATGTTTTATACTAAGAGCTTTATTCCTGTGTGGGTGATGTGAGTGACTGTTTCGCTGAATTGGAAAATAGTTCTCCAATACTGGACTATTTACTCAGTCTCTTGATGTAGCTCACAATGTAATGGCTGCAGATACAACACTTCTTAAATTTTTGTTTTTGTGCAGTATGAAGGATCTTTGTGCTGAGCTATATGCCTAGCCCATTTTTATTTTTCATTTTGAGAAAAGTCTTTCCTAAGTTGCTCCATTACCCAGACCGGGCTTGAATTTATGATCCTTCTGCCCCAGCCTCCCTAGGATTATGGGTATGCACCACCACACCTGGCTCTACACAACACATTTAACCCACATTATTATTTTTGCCATGGTTTCTTAAGTCTAGACAACAGATTATAAGTCATGCTCCGATTTGTAGCATTGGCCAATTTTTGTGGTGTAAATATTCCTATCATGGCCAATTTTAAGCTACCACTGGGATATCCCTGGCAACAGATACACAGCCACTCTGGTAGGATACTTCTGCCATATGGATATAGCCAACAGAAGAGAACATATAATAGTAAACTTAGTAAATGATGAGAAAGTGAATTTTGTGTATTCATTACTTTGAATATATTCTACTTGTAAGCCTATAAATTTAATTTTTAAAAATGACCTGTGTTTAGCAGCCAGCTCATGACATGCCTAGTCTAGGCTAGCGTTCCTTAAGGAGAGGCAGAATCCCTTTCTCCCCACCACCCCGTTCAGCTAGAATGGCCTCTATAGACCCGCCTCCTTCTCATGGGCATTCTTCTTTTCCTAGATGCCAAAAGCAGAAATTCCCCGAGATCGAACCTGAAATTCCGCTTTGATAAGCTCAGCCACGCCAGCTCCAGCGGGGTAAGGAACCAGGGTGTGGGGGCAACTCCTTACCGCGGTCTCTTCTGAGCAGGCTTCCTTGCCTGAAGCTGCAGGGGGAGCGCATCTCAGATATTACACGGGGTTCCCTGAGGGAAGCAGAGAGAAGGTAGCTCTGACCAGATCTGGGGGTGATGCTCTCTGTCCCTATATGGTAGAGGCACTTGCCAGGGGCTTACCAGCTGTCTTTGCCACACTTTTGACATCATAGTCACACTTGGGCACAACTGTTCCCACACATGAGTCATGAATTTCTAGCTCCCTGGACCTTGTGCCCTTTCTGGAGGTCACCAGAGTGTTGAGAGTTGAACGTGCAGAAGCTGAGTGTCAAGCAGATTGTTTGGTTATTTAAAACTCATACAGCTCTTTCCTGAAACAGGGTCACTAATGTGAATGAAGAATTCTTCTGCTGTCCAAGGTGAGGTGAGTGAGTGCTTGTCCTGGGGTGGCCATGAGAGGAGAGCATGGTACCAAGGGCCTTATGACCTGAGAATGGCCAGACAGACGCTGCCAGGGGTGCAGGTCCCCATAATGGCCTCGGCCCTGAAGCCTCTCTAATGGGCCTCCCCATGCCTGCAAGGGGAAAAAGGGGCTGATCCTGTGTGTGTGATGGAAAGGGTTGCCCACAGGACTGGGGGAGACTCATTACATAGGTCTCCCCATACTGGGTGACCCTGGTTCCAGCAGGCAGAAGAGGCAGTCCATGGCCTACCTCCTCCTCTAGAGGGAAGAGCTTCTCCGCTTGTTCCTGGCTTCCCTGCTCCCAAGGCAGCCTTTTGCTCCCTTCTTGTGTGGGAATAAGGCTGTAAGCTGAAATGTGTCCTTCCTACGTGCCAAGGAGTGCCCTTCCCCCAGCTGCTGTGAGAGACCGCTCCAGGGGCTTCGGCCCCCACACCTTGCCTCCACCCAGGGAGCTTGTGTTCCCAGCAGGGCGGGACATGAGTCCACTGGCCATTAAGGCCTGGACCTCTCATGACGTCAGGACCATCTGACCCCCAGCTGCACTCCAACTCTTTCTGTCTGGGGCTCCCAGTGGTCTGAGTCAGTTGGGTCCAAGGGGAAGGGTATGCCTGACCCCACTTTATATTAAATGTGTTATGCAAAAACAAGAGAAAATGTGAATGTCTACATCCCCCTCTACCACCTGTCATGGATTTTGGGTGCCTCTGTTTACCAAAATGCTGCTTATGCTCAGCTTCTAGGGCTGTGTGAATAAAGTTGGACTCCTTGTTGTTCAGAGTGTAAGCAGTGGCCCAGGGTCAGGGGCACTGTGTGTGCCCTAGCCTTTCATCCTGAGTGTGTCTCTCCCTTCCTTTGCCAAATGTGTGCTCACTGTCTCCTGCGGTGCCTCTTCCAGGGAAGCCCCGATTCTGTCCTGCAGAAGGCTCCTATTCCAGCAGTTCGGGGGTGCCATCCACTACTCTGATCGTCACAGGCCCACCAGACCAGCTGTCTGTCCTGTGTCCGGACCTGGCCACAGTCTTGCTGGGTCCTTTGCCAACACACCTTCATCTCTGGACAAGCCCTTTTCCTGGAGGCTCTCCTGTTCCTGGCCTCTCAATGTGGTGTCTGTCTGGATCATTTGCCAACTTACCTGTCTGTAGGAGAGACAGTTGGGGAAGGGGGCTCTCAGCACTGGGTCTCAGCCAGAGACATGGGAGCTCATTTGCTTCAGAGGCAGAGAGAGTGGTGGGTGGGGAGCAGAGGTGAAAGCAGAACATACGGTGGGCCCCTGTTTGTCCTTGATCACAGTGCAGTGCTCTCCTGGGCATGGTAGGAAGGAGCTTTATCACCACCCATGCATGGAGTAGGGGTGCAGGGGCTGCCTCCCCAGAGCCAAAGTTTGTAGCATCCTTGAGGTTCTCCTGACAAAACAGCTCTGTGTTCCTGTTTCTCTGGAGCTCCAAAAACATCTCCCTGCTCCGTGTTAAGTACTTTAGACACATCTGTTGGCCCAGGCCAAGGGCTGCTCTTTTCCCACTGTTAGTGCACCCTGAGCCAGGCTTTTGTCGGTGGAAGCTCCAGGACAGACCTGGATGTGTCTGGGACCATTGCTGCACCCTGTTTAATTTCATGTTCCTAGCTGTGGAAGAAGCCCCAGGCAATCACTCCCTTTGAGCAGATATTTTCCCCATGAAGGAGTGGGAGGCCAGGAGTGAGAAGGAATTCAGGGAGAATGAACAAGCCAGTGCTGGGGGATCACTGGTTGATAACCTCAGGGCCCAAGGGTTCAGCAGGAGTCTATGGGGTCCAGATCTCTGATGCTTGTAGAGGTTCAAGGAAGACTTAAATGGTTATTTAAACCACCCATTTAAGAGAGGGAAAGGGTAGAAGGGGGATGACTTGGCAGGTTCTGGTCAGGCCAGTGTGTGGGGGTTGAACCTAGGCCTGTGTGGAGGGACACAGTGTCCCTCAGCAGTCCTGCCCTTTGCTGGGGAGTGGGCAGTGCTGCCTGGGGGACCACTTCTGGCTTCTGTGCCCATCGACTGTGTCTGGGGCGTGATCCCCTGGTCCTTCTCTTCCCTCTCCAACTGCAGGTCTGTAGGTGGTTGTTGCATTGGTAGGATTTCTGCAAGCAGGGCCCCATCTGGCTGTGTGGCTCAGACACTGCCTGCCGCCCCTCACCAGCGCCACCTTCTCTGGGATGATGAACCAGCTTGTCCTGGGGAGCTCAAGTCTGCAGGGTGTTTCTGCTGCTGGCTTTGGAGTGGGGTGTCTGCCAAGTAAAACACAAGAGTTTTAAGAGATCTTCGGCGGTTTTGCAGCCTCAAGTGCATATGTGCCTTTGGGGCAGGGCTGCTGGGGTGACACAGGCTGGGCTCCCTGCTTTAATGAACAGATGACAAGATTTCCAGTCAAGTGCTTTATCTGTATTAGGGATCTGGACTAGCAAGCCAAAGCTTAGACATGGGACACATTTTTTTGGACTGACACTGTAACTATTTCTCCATTGCTTTTACCATTATGGCAAACTTTTGGTGTTTTCCTTCCCTCCTCTATTGGATCCTGCTTAGCAGCCCAGAGGGCACCCCTCCCCTTACCCTATTTGAGAAATGCGCTTACAGTTCTAGTTTGGCACTCTGCAATACTGGTTTGGTGAGATTTATCTAGTTAGAAGGTCAGCAAAATATCTGTTTAGCTTTTATGAAAAGTCAGTGTAGCGGCACCCATTGCTGGATTGAGGCCTGTGGATTCTGGCAGGGTTCTGTTGGCTGGGTTTCTGAAGGAGCTTGAAAGGTCAAACTGTTTTCTTTGAAAACTCTTACAGGGTTCTGGCTCACCTCTCTGAGTAGCCAGTATTTAGAGGTGCCTGGTGGGTGTGCCGTGATGCATTATGGTTGGAGTCCTCTGGGCTTTCCGAGTTGTTCTCATGCTGTCATTTGGGGAACCTCATATTTTCCTGTGACCTCTGCTCTGGCTGCTCCCTCTGCAGTGCCCACCTCCTGGCAGTGCCTCTAAGGCCAATGGGCAGGATGTCAGGGTGCGTGCAGAAGAGCCAGGAGGCACAAGTGCGCCCCCACAGAGGTACAGACCTGGGATATGGTCTCCACTCTCGCTTTACTTTTGGGGTAGGGTGCTCAGGGCAGGATCTGATATGCCCCTTCTCCCTGGGTCATGCCTCACCATCTCTACAGAGTCCACCCTGTGATTTCCAGTATGTGCACTCTCGGCCTGCCTGAGGTCTCTGCCGAGAGGGAGGAGAATGAGGCTGGGGTCCTTTCTCCCTCTTCTGGGCTGTGGGCAGCGTCTCCTGTCCCTGGAGGGCTTCTGCCTCCATACTCTGATCCAAAACATCTTTCCCTTTATTGCTGCACTTAGTCAGGGGCTCAAGCCTGTGCAGATGGTGCTCACATTGGCATCTGGAGCATTTCCAATGTGACCTTCATGAGGGGTTCACATCTCTGCCCCTGAGGCCACCTGACTCACTGCAGAAACTGTCCTTTCCAGGTGCCACAGGGCACCCAGATGCCTCTAGCTCTGTTGATGTTTAAAAGGAGATGCAGAGAAGCTTGAGATGGGAGTCCGAGCCAGAGCTCCTGTCTGTGGTAATGAACGTCAAACAGTGTTTCCTGGAGCATATTCAGCCTCACAGGCCTCGTTTTGATGCCCAGCCCTTCTGGCTCATTTCAACGTCTCATCCAGCCATGTGGTTGTCTAGATGAGAAACCTTAGCTCCAGGGAGGGAAAAGAACTTGCTTGAGGTGACCCAGCTAGCTAGTGGCAAAGCTGGGACCAGAGCCCACAACCTAAGGTCTTTGCACCAGCTACATAGTTGGTAGAGCAAGGGGCTGCATCTCCTGGGCCTGGGCCCCTCCCTCATGGCTGGGGCCTTGGCATCGGTGGGGAGAGGTGAGCAGTGGAAGTGTGCTGGTGGGACCTCAGTCTCTGCTGCTTTCCATGGTGGGGGCGTGTGCTTGTGTGGGGCTCTTTTACATTGGTCACCAAAGGTCCCGAATTTAGGGTGCAGCTTGAGCAAAGAAAACGGGGAGGGAAAGAGATTCTTCAAAGGCAGAGGCCAGAGCAAAGGCGCAGTCAGCTACTCTTGGTTTCCTTGCTCTAAACGATGATAGAAGGAAAAAGGAAACTTCATTTTTCCCTGACTCACTCCCATCCATCCCTCTGTGGTGCTGGGGATGGAACTCAGGGCCTTGTGTGTGCTGGACAAGGGCACTACCACTGAGCTACACCCCAGCCTCTTCCTGGCACTTCAGTGAAGGTGGTTAATTAAGGTGGGACGTGGCCTATTGCCCTTTTCTCACTCTGACTCATGAAGGTGCCAGCTCAAACACTACCTTTTGCAGTGTACCTTAGGCAGTAGAGACCGGTCTGTTGTGGGGGAGCAGTTGGGGGCTTCAAGTAGATCTTACGGTTCCAGGGACCGGCAGGGACCAGGCCAGTCTACCACACAGAACCTCACGGCTGCTTCCCCAGCCTCCAGCTCCCACCTTATCAAAGACCAGGGCAGGTCACTGAGGTTTGTCATGCTGTTCCTGCGATCTGGCGAGGGGCGGTGAGGGGCATTTTTTTCCCAAGCCCTGGAATCTGTTTTGCCGTTAGTCCCTTTCCCTCCCCAGCCTCATCCCCTCTCCTTTCGGAGGGGCCAAGTGCCCCCCTAG
This sequence comes from Dinomys branickii, assembly GCA_004027595.1. NCBI lineage: Eukaryota > Metazoa > Chordata > Mammalia > Rodentia > Dinomyidae > Dinomys > Dinomys branickii. Next base: position 8,182 of record PVLD010003344.1, on the reverse strand, counting down.
GAATAAGACAGTCCCCTAGGGTGAAGGGCAGCGGAGCCCTGTCTGGTGAGAGGCTAGCAGGCAGTGCTCTGTACTCTGCCTTACCAGCTCCGGGGAGAGGGTGTTTGGCTGGTAGACTGGGATTTAATTACCATTGTCTTTGATTTTTGTGACATTTCTGCTTGGAAGGGTGCAACCCCCCCTTCCCACTCCTTAGCATGTGTGCCAACTCTCCCTTGTCGTGGGTGTTACCCTCTAACACTCCAGCTCAGGGAGTGCTGACGTCTCCGTGTGAAGAGATCCCTGTGTGATAGAACCTAAGAAGTGTAGCTTGGAAGTGATCCCTGTGACGATGACTTTCCTTCTTTCCTCTTAGTGAGGAGGTGAATTGTAGACCCTGACTGCCTATGTAATGTAAATAGTGTACATTTAATTTATTGCTATGGTAGCATATTGTATTTGTTAATGTATAAAACAAATTCTAAAAGGTCGACAAATGTATATTTTGTTGCTTAAATGTGTCTTTGCAGAAATTGACATTAAATAACATATTTTGTGTCCATTCGTGTTCAAACTTCTTTGTGTGGGCTGCAGGCCTGGGGATGACCTTTCAGTTTGTAAAGGTTCCATATTAGCTGGCCAGTAGCTGACTGACTTTGGCTCCAAAAGTGTTTAAAGAGTTTGTAATGAACCATCAATGTTTAAAGAACTTACTGTGACTTGAAAAAAAAAAGCGCCTAGACATTCCACATTAAAATTTCAATTTTCTGCTTTAAAAAAAAAATTGGATGCTAAATCCCCTCAGGCATGAATTGGACAGAGCTCACTGGAGTCTGTCCCTTTGGGCGGGGCCTGAGTACACCGCAGTCTCTACTGTTCCCTATTGTTCATCTCTGAAGGATTTCACTCATACCCGTGATTTGCTTAGCTTTTGTAGACCATATGAGACTCCTCCTGTTCACTAATTCGTCTCCATCCTGTAATTTTCTTTTCCTGTCCACTTTCTCACATTCCTGGTTCAGTTCCTCAAGGATTCTTGCACAACTAAAATACCTTCTCCGCCTTCATGACCTCGAATGGCCCTGGTCTTTCATACATGTTGCTATACCCTGTTTGGATGCAGATTCAGAATTAATACCTATCTGCTTTTTCTTAAGAAGTCTGAAGGCAAGGAATAGATCTTTAAGTGTCTACGAGGAGTTGGTTTTGTGATCTTGGGTCAACTATGTAACTTCCCATGGTTTACATTTTTTAAATGCATTATCAGAAGTGTAATTCACGTATAAAGCATAAGGACACAAATGAATTCATAAGTGGAAAAGAGCTTCGAAAAAACGGACCAGTACTCTTCAGTCACTAGAGGTTAGAGAATAAAACCAATAGTAGCAGCTGATATTGCAATTGGGCTATATGCTAATTGCTTTACATATGTAGTCAGTTTGGTTATATGACAACATACCTGCTCCTAAAAATACAATGCTGTGTGAAATTGTACAGTCTCAGGGTTCATGGGGAAAATAAGGCTAGGTACTGTCTTAGTTGCTTTTCTTGTTGCTGAGATAAAATGTGCAGCACCAAAAGTTAAAGGAGGAAACGTTTATTTAGCTCACAGTTTATAAAGATTTCAGTCTATAATCAGCTGGCTCCAGGGTAGGGTGGAGTGGTAGAGGCATCACAGAGGAGAAACAGTTCATGGCAGGCAGAAGGTAGCAAAACAAGCAAGGGATGAGCACGGCTGTCTCTGTCCCTTGTATATCATGCGAGCTACTCAGGGCGGGTAGCATTCACACCCTTAATCCTAGTGTCCTTGAACTTAGCACTGCACCGAGAATCTATCCCAGGTCACACACTGTAGATCCAGCCACCTCTGAAAGAGCCCCACCTATGACAACATGAGGCTTTGGGAAGACATCTAGACACAAGTCCTAACAGGTACATCCCACTCAAACATTTTAGTGACATAAAAATAAATAGGAACTTAACTGGTAACACAATTCTATCCATGTTAAGTAAGAAACATAAATACTATAATAAGGCATTGTAGCTTGAAGAAGACCTGACTTTGCTTATGGAAGTGGGCTTTAGAAGGGTTACCACTTACGAATTATTGTGACAAGTAGCGAGAACTTCTGAAATTGGATGGGCAGCTGTAATTACAGATGTCGGTAGGTGTAGCCCATAGCACATACGGTACAGTGAGGTAGCTGGTAAGTGTCTGAGGTGTGTGTACGTGTTTATGAGTGCCTCGGTTTAACTGGCTGTAGCTTTCTGCATTCATACAATGTTTCTTGTGGATGAGCTGCATAATCAAAAGTACAATTCACATTATATTCATTTCCTATTACATCAATTGTGTTGGGCTAGATTCTTATTTTAAAAACATTATGGTACAGCTGGCTCTAGTCTCATTTAGTATCTAAATGACCCATTAAGACGTGCATTATTATTTCCATTTCACTTAAGGGATCAGAATTACATTTTAGCTTGGGACCCAGATCTGGTATGCTGATCTCACAGTGAAAGTTAGTGTCAGGCTGTTGGGAGTTCTGGACGCACAGAAATGCACCAGGTAAAATGAAGCTCTGTGCTCTTTGATTTCCCTGTCCAGCCTAGAGCGCCTTCTGGAACCCTGTCTGCAGGCTCTCATCTCCAGACTGAGAAGCAGACACCAAGACACGTTCAGCAGCACCTTTCTCAAGCCCATGATTTCAGGCTTCCTAATTCTCAGAACCTTAGATTCCATCTGTTCAGTCTCCATGCCTGCAGGTGAAGCTGCATCTTTCACACAAATATTCTCTGCTTGTTTGCACCTCACAGTTTGGCTGCTGCTTGGGAGTAACCCTTCTTCCAAGAAGCTGAGAAGTCACTGAAGTCTGGAGCCTTGTGGATGTGGAGCATTTCTTTTCTGTATGGGAAAGTGCTGTAGGAGGCAGTCATGCCATTCAGCTAGACCAAGTTGCTGACCCTTTAGTCCTTCAAAACCGTTAGTCTAGGTGTGTGTTCAGATGTTCTCCTCCACTACTGGGCACCTCTCTAGATTGGGGTCTCTGTTTTATGACTCTTGAAATCTGTGTCTCCCCCACTTCAGTGTCTAACAGCTTATAGCAGTCAGTAGGCAGCTGGTGGGACACTAGTCTGCCCAATCCAAGGGAGAAAGGCTTGGCTTAGGAGTTTGGTCCTCAGGCTGGTCCAGCTGTGCTCAGGTTTTCTGTCTGCCTTGTTTCCCATCTGCTATGTCCAAGATGCTACCAAACAGCCGTGCTCTGAGCAGCCTCTTTTGCCCTCTAGGTGTCTGGCACCAGTGATATATTACAGCCTCATTCTGTAACTTTGCAGTAACTCTCAGTTATTAAAATAATCCCTTTTCAGTTCACACTCCGTCTTGTTTTAAACTTCATTCTATTCAAAGCTCAACACTTCTGAGTAGGCTGGCCTGGTGGGTCCAGGGTCTTGCCTTGGGATGGGGCAAGACTTACCCAGCTCGTCTGAGCCCTCTTTTGCACTAGCCTTTATTATTGAGCCCAGTTTCAGACAAGAATTCTAACCCAGTTTGAGAACCCCTACTGTTGATAGCCAATCCAATCACTTCCTTTGTTCTCGATACCTCACCAAGTTCCCCTTCATAATTTCCCAACTAAGAAAATTACACACTCTGAAAATTGGCTACAAACCCCCTCTTGTGCCTGTCATGTTCAAGGTTGAGTTCAATCTCTCCCCCATCACAATAGTTTTCAATAAATTCTCCCTTGCCTGTTTACTTCTATCTGGTGCAGGCTTTCTTTACTACCTGGCTGCCCTGCCTTCCTACCTGTCACAGTTACTTTTTTATTGCTGGGAAAAAATGACCAACAGCCACAAGTTAAAGGAGGAAAAGTTTATTTTAGCTCACAGTTTGTAGAGGTTTCAGTCCACAGTCAACTGGCTCTAGGGCAAGGCAGCGTGGAAGAGGGACATGGCAGAGGAGGAACAGTCCACAGCACTGTAGGCAGGAGGTAGGAAGCTTATTGGTTTCCTTCCATTCCCTCCAGGTGATAAGCCTATTGCGTTGTGCCACCCACACCTGGCTGGGCCTTCTCATTGTCCACACCCAGAGGTATGCTAAACCAATCGGTGGACTAATTTAGTTGCCACACACCCTTAATCCACCTTCACACACCCTAGATTTAGCTAGCTCCCACCTAGTAGTACATGAAGCTTTGGGGGTTACCTAGATACAAGCTGTAACCCTTCCCAGACCAGTCGGGGTGGGGAGGAGAGAGGCAAAAGTGACCTCTTGTTTTGAGACTTCTAGTTAGTCAGGGTACTTTGAGAAGCAGACACCAAGCTATGAATGACACATTCTTTGGGGAAAAGGCTTGTGAGAAAGGGTGGGGAAGGAGCTAGAGAAGGCTGGAAAGCTGTCGCTTGTGATGAAGGTCTGAGTGCAGGGGGGGGAGGGAGGAAGGTGAGACAGAGGCATCTAAGGCAGCAGTGTAGTTCTAAAGAGGAATTCAGCAAGGCCAGTGAGGGAGTCGTCTAGCTGAAGTTATCCAACAGAGGAGTCATCCATATCCCAAGAATGATCCTAAAATTACCAGCCCCACCACATCCAGTCTTTGGGTGGGCGCAGCCTGTGGGAAGCCTGGCTTTATGGTAGTTGTAGCCCAAACCCACAGCTGGAGAACTGTTGGGCTGATAGTATAAGCCCTCACTGGAGTCTGAAGACCTGAGAACCAGGCATATCTAAGGGCTGGAGAAGGTGGATGTTACACAGCTTGAGCAGAAAGAGTGAATTTGTCCTTCACATTTCATTCCTTTCATATTCTCAGTGGAATGGTTGACACCCATGTGCATTGGTACGAGGGACCTTTACTCAGTCTACTGATTCAAAACACTAAAGTCCTTTAGAAGCATCTTTACAGACACACCTAGAAATCATGTTTTACAAGTTATATGGGCATCCCTTGGCTTCATCAAGCTGACACACAAAATTAACCATCACACAGATCAAATGTGCCCTCTCCTTTTTGAAGCCAGTTCTGCCCATATGTTGCCTGAGGAATGAGGTGGTGGTGTTGGTTTTATTACAGTTCTGATGCAGTGGTGCCTCTCTGCATGTCTGATGGACGTCTGTGGTTGACTCTAGTGACTCTGATGGTCCCTGAATTCAGAATGTGAATTTGGTGGGTCTCTGTTACAGTCCACGCAGACATCTCCCCGCAGTCATTTAACGGTGCCCTCTGTGTTCCCATGGCAGGTCTTGTTTATGGGAACCAGGGTTAAGTTCCAAAGAGGAAACCCAAGACATAGTTATGGCACGTAAGGGTAGGGACCCGGGGAAGGAGACTTTCCCCTCCACTTCTGGAGGTAGAGATGATACCTGCTGGAGGCATCCAGCTCTGGAGGGACCCAGTAGAAAATCATACTTAAATTTAGGACAGTCCTTTCATACTCAAGAATAGGTGCAGTCTAAGTTACTTTTCTCATTGCTGAGACAAGATACCTAGCGCCCAAAGTTGAAGGAGGAAGGGTTTTTTGCAGCTCACAGTTCATCATTGGCTGGCCTGGAAGAATGGCCTGGGAGAGGGTTATTGCAGAGGTCAAACAGTCCATGGCAAAACAGGCCAGGGAGGAGGCGGCAAGCAGCAAGCTTTTAAGTGACAGACTGCTGTCCCTGTGTTTTGTATCCAGGCTACCTACCTTAGGGCGGGCAGCACTCACACCCAGGGTGAGGCACCCTTAATCCTACCCCGAACTATGCCAAACCAGTCAGTCCACTAATTTAGTAATGGCACACCTTTATTCCCAGCATCACACTGTAGATGTAGTCACCTTTGAAATAGCCCCAGCTCTGACTGCATGAGGCTTTGGGGAGACGTCTAGACACAAGCCAGAACAGGTGCCCTCTTTCTAGCAGTCCAGTTTTAGGGTGCATAAAAATTACCCAGAGATAATTACTCCAGATTTTGCTCCAGAGATTACAATTCATTTGGTCTGAACAGGGCCTAGGAATCTGCATTTTAACAAGCACAGGTGAGAGCCTGCTGTTTTTCACTTTGGGAACTACTGATCCTTGATCCGGTTTACACTCTCCATATAAGTCTGTCTTCTGTTAGTGTCATCTCAGGCCAAGTGAGAGAGAGGTGGGGACCAGCCAGGGTCCTAGGAGCGGTAGAGAGGTACTTGTCCCTCCCTGAAGGGGATTATTATCATTATCACAAATGTGGGAAAAAGCACCTGTCTCAACCAAGAGGATCTGACAGGAAAGTGAAAAGGAATCACTAGAAAGAGTGGAGCGGAGAGGCATACATAAACCACAAAGCTTGAAAGGAGTCATTGGAGATGAAAATGGATTATGGCTGCGAGAACCACAAGAGCATTCTGTACTAAGAAATACTGGGAGAAAAGATGAGCATTATGTGGGAAACAGATGGAAGAAATTTGGTAAGAAGAAAAATCCGAGGCTGAAAGAAGTGAAAATTAAATGGAAATTGAAATACCGGTACAGCCACTTTCTCCAAACCAAAACAAACTGTCAGAGGGAAAGTGGGATGTGAGTCTCTGGAAAGCTACCAGTAACCAAGGAACGACAGGTGGAAAGAACTCACACCCAGGGGGCTAGTGTTCCCTATTGCTAATGATGTGAACAGCAGAATAAACTAGTAACTCCCATAGGATGAAGAACGAGGTGATGAATTGACTCCATCAAGTGGAATAAGAACACAAAACAGCCCATTTAAAAGAAGTAATAAAAACAAGCCACACCGTAATCAGCTCCACAGGAAAACATACAGATGAATTATTAGACAGATGCAAGACTGTCCTGGGAAAGACACAAAAGGCCCATAAGAAAGATGGCAGAAAGCTCACTCAAGTGATTGGATCAAGTGAATTTTGCTGGTCCCCTGGCAAGAGATAACATTAAGAAATATGTATATAAGACTGACAAGGAAAGCTTTGTGATTTTGTTCCAAAATACTAATTGTTAGCTTATATAAGAACTTACCACTAGTATGGCGTCTGGGTGAATGGAAATGAACAACTGTGTTCAGGTGAAATCCAGCGATGCCACTTATAGTTTAATAGAGAATATAATGGAAAAATGATTTTAAAAACTTTTTATTATAGAGCTTTCCATTTGGGAAAGGAGATTCTGAAGAACTGAAAAGGATGAAACTAGGAGATCCAAACAACAGTACCCTATGACAAGAACTCAGCAATGACTCAGTTATTATCTACAACTTTATTTTATTTATTTATTTATTTATTGCAGTACTGGGGATCGAACTCAGGACCCTGTGCTTGCTAGGCAGGCGCTTATTCCACTGAGCTATATCCCCAGCCCTTATCTACAACTTTAATTGAGGGGTTTTGTTATTGCTAGCCAGTCTTGATTTGCCCTCTTCCGTATCTTCTGCCTCTGCTTCCAATTTTTCCTCTGTGCTTCTCTGTGTTTTCTTTCTACTGGATTGCGGGCCTTTTCTTTATGGATTTGTGAGGATTTTGTTTAGTATTATTCTCTCCTTTAAGAAAGCTGGTGTCAGCATCAAATTTTCCCTTCGCTGCCTCGATTGTGAAAATAGATGTGGACCCTTTAAATACATTTCCTTGGCCGGCTGGTACCATATTAAGCTTTGTCTGTACAGGGTGCAAGAGGGGCTTGCAAGAGGGAAAGAACCTTGCTTCCTGGTTCTTTTTTTTTTGTTGTTTTTGTTTTTGTTTTTTTTTTAATTTTATTTTAAAGACAAAAGAATGGAGACATAAGAACCAGAAAAGCCATAAACAATACAGGAAATACAAAGTTATACAGAATATAGTAGGGAATTAGAACTGGATGTTGTATTACATAGTTATCTTCACATTAGTTAACACAAAAACATTAAAGGAAATACCAAATTATAGATAAGATAGTAGGGAATTTGCACTGGATGCTCTATAATATAAAGTTATCTTCATTTCTGCTAATACAAAACCGACTGAGGAAATACAGAATTATAGAGAACATAGAAGGGAATTAGCTCTGGGTGCTGTCCTACATAATGTTACCTTCACCTTTGTTACTCAGTTACACAGATGATGGCCCTTTTGATCAGTTCGTTTTTTCTCCTCCCTCATCTCCGTTGCCCTACCACTCAATCAGTCATCTTCCCTGTGATAATAACTGTACTCCTGGGTTTATCTATATCCTTGGACTCTCGCCTTGGGAAGAGATATAGCTGCCTCA